>CAXKVX010001975.1:0-188839 GCA_964058865.1 Eleocharis quinqueflora | reverse complement strand
GTGTTTGCTATAAAAATGATTTTTTAATAGCGGAGGTTATTCAGGATTCGTTATTAAAAAACTTTTATAGCTGCGTAGTAAACAATCCGCTATAAATGATTTTCTTTAATTCTGGACGGTACACGGATCGGCTATTAAAGGTTTTTATAGCGGATGGCGTCAATGGTCTGCTATAAAAGATTTTAAAAAGTTTGCTCCCACGAATCACCATATAGCTCCAATCCAACCGTTAAATCCAACACTCCAAAAAATCCAACGCTCCCACGGATTAAGACACCATTTTTCTTCCAATTTTTTTCTCTATATAAACATCAATTCTTCATCATTCTTCCTTCACATAAATCTTTCTTCACTCTTCCTTCTTTCTGCAGAAATGTTCCCTCATTCGACATTCTTTCCACAAAAATCTTCCATCATTCTGTTTTCATCTTTCCACAAAAATCTTCCCGCAGAAATAATATTATTTTAAGTATTCCTGTAAAAATATATATATGAGTTTACTGTTACTATAAAAAAAATTATTTTCCGAACGGGCCGTTTGGCATGTTTTGCCGTTCTATTTGAGCCGAACGAAATAGCAAGGACAACAAAAAATATTGTGTTTGAGTCAAGATATATGTGTTATCTTTATTGGGAGGGTGATGATATCCTTGATCTAAGAAGAACTGATGTGGGTGTAGTTACTGAAGATGCCCCTACCCTTGATCCTGGCTAATGCTTCTGCCCCTGGTTCTACTTATGATGTCCAACAACAAGACAATAGTTAGCAAATTTGTTGTAGTCAATATTTTTGTATACAGCTTTTATAAAAAATAAAAACAATAACAATTTGATCTTGTGATATTTTGACTATCAATAGCTATCAAATATGTGCCTTAATTTAAGACTGTAATCCTTGAATATACCTGAATGGCAAGACTTAAGGAATATAACCAAACGACATTTTCCGAGCAAAGCACCAGTAAAGAATTATTTGAAGTTATTCCTCTAAAGGACTTCTCGGTGCAACCATTCTGGTTCTCCAATATAGATTGTTCATCCTCTATAATTTGGTTCAATGACTACCAAAATTTTTATTGAATTTTTTTTGTTCATACCCAAATTGAAAGGGTAACAAACTCCTATCCATAGTCCATTGAGAAGCTTTCCTTGTACAAGCATTCACCCATAATCAATCAATTATCAATGAAAATATGTTATTAGTCACTATCAGAAAAACAAAAGAAAACAAACACTTAAGGTATGTGAAGCCTGATTTCTTGAAAAAAAATTAGTCCAAATGGTGAAGTTTTGACCCTTCTCTTCCATTACCAGTGAAACAAACACTTGAGGTATGTAATCTTTCCAAAACCTAAGAGATTCTAAGTTGAAGTAGATGAATGTCCCTTATCATCAACTCACAGCATCCCATGTACTCTTTGTGGTGACAAGATGTTGTAGCGCCCCTTCACACCTTGGTTGGCCTGGGGTTTCGCCAATACGTATACGAGGCTGATAGACTATCGTCAATGAGCGCTAGAGCGCATGCACCTATTTTTCGGATTTCCAAAATCTATCTAGCCTAATTCTATTTTTTGCCATCAGCTCTCCTCCTCTTGATCGTGTCGTTCCAATGAAAATTTGAAGGTTGCAAGCAGGATCCAATAGACAGTCATGTTAATGCTTCGTGACATGTGATGCCTTCTCCTCGACGATGAGATTTCCATGACCAAGATCCTTCATGAACAAATACGGAGAGAATATACGATGCCAAGATCTTATGGTGATGTTCTTCCTTCACCAACTTACTTCTGAGCCATGGTGATGTTCTTTCCTTGTAGACTAATTGTAGAATCAACTTTGTGATTGTCTACACTAGAATAAACACACTCTTTAGAACAAAGATTATCTCTAAAAGTATTCCAAATTTCAAATGCTAGGTTAGAATTGAAGTTTTCACCTAAAGATTCATCAACAAAGTTCAAAATGAAATAAGAGATTAAGAGACCATTCTACTAAGATAATCTTGAATTGACTTTTTCCAAAGCTCAAAATTTCTATTTCGGAAAAGTCTAGGAGGCTCAACCATACTCATCTCAAGACTCATATTGGTCAATTTTGGATAGGTATGAACATGTGAACTATGATATCAATTGTAACAATTGGGGCTTATGTGAATTTACTAAAGAAGGCGCAATTCAAAGGTCAAGAATTATTACGAAAGCATTTATAATTATATTCAGATTTTCAAGATCTTAATCACCTAGCTAATTCAATTTAGCAAACAAATCTAAGAGCAAATCACAAAATAAAGATACAAAAGCTTAAAGAGAGAGAGAGAGAGAGAGAAAGTGAAGAGAGAGCAATCAAGCACAAAGTGATACGATAAGTAACATGGTTCGGCCTATCAAAAGAAACTTAGGCCTACGTCTACGGGTCTCTCCGAATAAAACGTCTTCCGGGCCGTTACACTATAACCAAATGTTTTTACAAAGGGGCATAGACGATCTTTAGCTTCTTCCAACTCAAGATATCTAATCTTCTTCTCCTAACTCGATGCAAGGGGCAACATCGTAACAAAAGGTCCAATTGACTAAACAATTAAGGACATGGAAGCACCATTTGACAACACAAAATGGGACACCAAAAGGCTAAAGAATAGCAAGATTTTATCTAGAATAGACAATTAGACAATATGTAGCTAGCGTGAGTGCTCTCAGATTTAGGTAGCTTGAGAAGACTTCAAAGAAGCTCTCTGTTGTGCTCAAATGAAGATTAGAAGCTTTTCTAAATGTTTGGATGACCTTTTGGATCGAATATGACATCTTTATATAGGCGAAGCATTTCTTGGAGTCTTGATCTTTGAAGAATAGTCTCCGGCGTTACAACAGTGTCCATAACGAATGGAGAAGGCGTTATAATGCCTTGGACCTTTTTCTTGCTTGCCCTTCTGCAGCTGACAAATGGGCCACATAACTCCTAACTCTTTATAACGCATGGGTATGGCATTATAACGGATGGTCAGACGTTGTGACGCCTCACTGGAGCGTCACAGTAACGCTTGCCTCGGACTTTTCCAACAGTTTGGCATTCTCTCTCCTCCTAAGGCGTTGTGACGCCTTGATGACTTGTTATAACGAGTTGCAGACTCGTTATAACGCTTGAGCAAGCGTTGTGGTAACGCATGACTCAGTCTTCTGCCTTTAAGCCTTTCCTTGATGCTTAGACCATATCTTGACTTGTCGAAGGGAATGTTTGAGCATGTTTGTCATTGGATTGCACCTATTTTAACATGCATCTCACCAAAACTCAATTGTGAAAGGTTAGTACTTTATGTGTTTTGCAAATTGTCAAATAAGAGTTGAGTTGATGAATTAATATCAAATTAATTCTAACAAATTTTTCTTTAGTTTCTAAATTCTCCATCCATGAAACTAAAAAGTTACAGTTTTTAACTGCCACATCAGCAAATACTATCAGTAATTTGGGAGACCGATCAATTTTAACTAATGATTAAGTCACGTTAGAGTTTATAAACTATAAAACAAAATTGCTAAATCAGAAACTATGAAGCAAAATTGCGAAATAAAAAACTCATCTATATCTCTAAAATTCATTTAGAAACTATCACATCATAATAAAAACTTCAAGAATTTTAAAAACGAAGATGCTCTTACTAAACCATTAAAAGAGTTCATCATTTTTTTGAAAGTTAGTGCGACACACGGCGGCCACATGCATATTTTTGACAACGGGTTCTGCACTATCAATCGTTGCCTGGACTGTGTGCCTGCTAGTTTATATTTGTATACTTTGCACTCGAACCGAGTTGGGATTCATTTGTAAGATCTTACAACGATTATCTAGTACGAAAATGTCGTCACAAAAAAACTGTAAAATTGCAACAGTTTATTTTCAACCGATGCTTTTAATTAGCAACCCACGTAGTAATAACATACGAATAACAACGGTTGAAGAGGTTTTTTTAACCGTTGGTAGTCTTTTTTGGCGTAGTGAGACTTGACTTATAATATTATCATCAAGCTTGGATAATGTTTCGTAGATATCACATTTGATATCAACAATTGATATCGATTTTATTATGCATCTTTAATTAGTTGAGTTATTCTGCACATTATTTGAGTTATTATGCATGTTATACCATAACTATTTCAGTACAAAAAATAACATGTATAACTATTTCAATACAAAAAATAACGTGCACAATAACTCAAATAATGTGCATGATAACTCCACTAAAGATATATAATAAAATCAATGACATGTATAACTATTTCGGTACAAAAAATAACATGCATAATAATTCAAATAATGTATAGGATAACTCAACTAAACGTGCATAATAAAATCTGTATCAATAGTTGGTATCAAATATGGTATCTAAGTATCAGTTCCCTATTATCAAAGAGTTGAACTATTTATAAACATGGTCAGACGAACAATTTATCAATCTACGTCTTTTACTTCCGGCCTTCTAACTAATTTCGTCAAAAAGAGAAAGTCAAAGAGTCAAAAGAGGATAAAAAGTCAAATAATGTTCATGACAGAATGAGGTGTAAACTAAATAAAACATGTGTTTAAATTAGTTAAATATGTGTTTATACTAGTTGTTTTCAATATTATGTGAACTTGATACAATAATTAATAATGTTCATCACACAATGATCAGATGTAAACTAAATAATCAGGTATTCAAATTAGTTAGAACAAATATTCATATTATTTATTTCAAGTATAATATAAACGATGTGTTATTTAAAATTGCAACTAGAATGTTCATCACACGTTGAGGTGTAAACTAAATAAAATATATTTTCAGATTAATTAAGACAAGTTTTTATACTAGCTAGCTTTTTCCGGTATGTTGTGCACTTCAAAACATGTATGACATAAAAAATACTTTCACAACATAACGATGTGTGAACTAAATAATACAAGTGTTCAGTTAGAAACATGTATTTATACTACTAAAATAAGTGCTTATATTAGATATCGCACTTGTTCGTATCATTTGTTGTGTGTGGTAATTGGTATCGTGTGAATGATATGTTAACTAAACAAATTAGGTGTTTATACTACTAATTAATAAGTGTTCGTATTAATTAGATTCACATCTATATTTTCATCTTTCTCATTATTTTTCTTATTTTGTGAAAAAAATAGCCATGATGAATACGAAGAAATTCATAGAATGTCTCAAGGTCTCATGGAGAAAGCACACCCTGAACTACTTATGTATTTGTCGCCTTACATCTTCGTTTTAATATATGTCACCACTTCTTCGTTCTCAGATCTGTCACCACTTCAAACACCATCATCATCTTTAATGATCACCATTTTTAACAATTTCCTTATTGTTTTTTACAACCTCTCGTTGAAGAGAATATAAAAAAGAGAAACAACGAGAAAAGAAAAAAACAAGAAGAAGAGAAATGCAGTGGAAGAGAAAAAAAAAAGTATTCTAAAAGAAATAGGACCAAAAAAAGACGAGAGAAGAATGTGAGGAACCAAAGGTCGGAGAAAAAAAAATTTATGTTATAAATATTAGCGAAGACTTGACTTATTTTGTTATAAATATTAGAGAAGACTTGACTAACCATGGATGACCAAGTCGAACGATCGAGCGTCAGTCTAATATTGGATGTACATGCAGAAAAAAGGAACAAGCCGATGATAGTCGACAAAGTTATATATTTCAGAAAAAAGGTTAGTTGAAGAAAGTCTGTCGATCGTATCGATACACTAGTGTTCATATTAATGCACATACGCATTCACATTGTGTTTGTCAATTAAACATATCATTGCATGCACTTGTCAAGTAATGAAGTAATGGTTTAAGCACTTTAAGATTTTTTCACAAGTTTTTAACTAACGGCGATAAAACGGCGATATAGCGATTTTAGCGTTTTTTGGAGCTATAACGCAAGATATATTGAAAAATGCAGTTTTAGCGATTTTTGGCGATATAGCGGTTTTAGTGGCCGATAAAGCGGATACGATATAGCGGTTAGTGGTGATATAGTTGTTTTTGCTGTTTAATTGTTATTTTTTTAGCAGATCAAGTTTTAGCTGACTTTTTCATTTTTTTTCTTTGTACTTCTAAACTACTAAGATACTTGCTTATGAATTATTCAATATATTATTCTTTGAAAATGTATTTTGTGATAACAAATTACAATTATATGCTATTATTAAGCATGCATACAAATTATATTAATTATAATTTATACTTAATATCATTTGAAATAAAGTAATATGATATAATATGATAGTTGATAACAAATTACTATTATATGTTATTATTAAGCATATAAATTATATTAATTATAATTTATACTTAATATCATTTGAAATAAAATAATATCATATAAATATCGATATGGTAGTTGATAATAAATTACTATTATATGTTATTATTAAGCATATAAATTGTATTAATTATAATTTATACTTAATATCATTTGAAATAAATTTATATGATATAAATATCGATATGGTAGTTTATCAACCGTTTTATCACCGATAAAATGCTAAACGCTAAATCACTCCTCCACCGCTAAACCGCGCGAACCGCTATTTTAAACCTTGTTTTTTCAATAATTAAATGTAATTATTTAATGACATTTAAAATAGGAATAAGTTAAGCACTTCTAAAGCTAACCTCAGATTATGTACTATAATTTTATCTACTTTCTAATGTAGTTAAAAACTAATTTAATTTTTTTTAGCAGCTCCCACTTA
This sequence comes from Eleocharis quinqueflora, assembly GCA_964058865.1. Lineage (NCBI taxonomy): Eukaryota > Viridiplantae > Streptophyta > Magnoliopsida > Poales > Cyperaceae > Eleocharis > Eleocharis quinqueflora. The sequence goes on along the minus strand of CAXKVX010001975.1, from coordinate 182,098 downwards.
CATGTCCCCTTAGACGTCCCCCTAATTAACCCTGCTATTAATGGTGCTAACCTCTGCTATTAATGACGCTAATCATTAAATCCTAACTAACCTCCGCTATTAATGGCAATCCGCGCCAATTTAATTTTGCTCCGCTTGTTAATAGCTCTGCCTCGCTAATTAATAGCTCATATGCGTTAAATAATGTATAGTGTCAATTATAAAGACTTGGAAATTCTAATATAAAGACATCGGTGTTGTAATATAAAGAGTTGAAATTTGTAAATATAGACAAGTTGACTCCTAACAGACATGTTCAAGTTGATCCTCAGACAAGTCTGGTTAATCCAAATATAAAATACTAACAACAGAAAAGTTTTCTTGACGTATTATAAAGACTTGGAAGTTGCAATATAAAGATTTTGGCGTTGTAATATAAAGACTTGAGGATTTGTAATATAGACAAGTTGATTACTAACAGACAAGTTCAAGTCTGAGACTTGCTTGTTGCAATATAAAAACTTGATTGTAAAAATATAAATACTTGCTTGTTATAATATAAAGATTTCAAGGTTGCAATTTTGCAGTAGTTTTAAAATAAAGACTTGCTAATTATAATATAAAGATTTGATTGTAACAATATAAAGACTTGCTTGTTCGAATATAAAGACTTGTTTGTTCGAATATAAAGACTTGAAGGTTCCAATTTTGCAACAATGTTGATGCATTTATAAATATAAAGACTTGTCTGTTGTAATATAAAGATTTGATTGCCACAATATAAAGACTTGTTTTTCTAATATAAAGTCCTGCATGTTCTAATTTTGCAGCAATTTTGCTGCATTTTTGCCATAATCAATGATGCATGCTACTCCTCCATCCAAATCTATTCTCTTGACAATCTGAGATGTCACTTTCATTTTGTCCAATTCAGCTACATTATGCGAGGTCAACTGGCAGCATTTTGCTAGGTACAAAAGAGATGGAGTTGGTCCTGAAGAGAGCACAAACCAAAACATGTTCAAACATGAACAATAAAAGTATGCTCAAAGAACTCAGTAATTTTCTCTAACCACTCAGATTTCAATATGCATAAATTGATCTGTGAAGCTGGTTTGTTCTTATTCTTTTGCTAAAGAGTGAAATAATGAAATATAAGCTGTATTAATATTGAAATTGATCGAGTTCTAGCTAAAAATATGAATAATCATGCTACCTTTTAGCTATAGTATGTCAAGTTCTAGCTAAATCGCAAGGTGTATCTCCATTGATGTGATCCTGGATGATCTATTGTGCTCCATCTCGATTTGATCGGCGTACATGCTCATCAAGCGATGCAATAATGGAAGAATAGGCAATTTGGAACAGGCGATATGGAATAGGCGGGATGCTAGAACTGGCAATGCTCCAATATAGAAGAGGCGATGCTCAGGCGATGGTGAGGTGATGCTCAGGCGACAATGGAGAATCGATGCTCAGGCGAGACTAGATAACAGGCGACGCTAGAGAAGAGAAAAATACGAGAAAATTAATGAAGAATCGATGCTGAGACGATGCTGGAGAAGAGAAGAGAATGGAAGCAATCTTATCGCGTGTTCTGATTGATTTTCAAGAGAAGAGAATGAAAGATGTCGTAACACAATGAAGAATGGAATATGTTATTCTAAATATAATTTGTCGTTTTGTTGAGAAAACAGAAGGGGGACATAATATAGGACACTCTTTTTTTAATAGTTCATGATGATCAGCAATCAAATATATAATTGTTAAAGGTGAATTAATATCAATTTCACATTATCTTTGAAGAAAACTGCAAGGCCAGTAACAAACTTAGGTTCGGATCACGCAAAAGAGTTCTTATTTAATTTTCATTTTCATTTAGGCTTCGGAGTAAAAAATTAATTATTGTAACGAGAAAGTCATACAAGTTGATATGCTTTGTAGTGAGCATTTTTCACTGCTAAAGAAATGAGCTATTATATTCCTCCTATTATAGCGAACCTTGATGTCATCCGCTATAATAGATCTATTATAGCGGACTACAGTGAAAATTCACTATAATAAGGGTCCTATTATAGCGGATGGAACCAATAGTCCGCTATAATAGGTCTATTATAGCGGATGACATCAAGGTCCGCTATAATAGGTCTATTATAGCGGATTAGAGATAAATGCCGCTATAATAGGGTCTCTCACGGATCACTATATAGTATGAATCCAACCGTTGATTCATGTCAATCCAAGGCTCCAAAATTTCACATAGTCCCACTGATTAAGACATATTTTTTCTTCCCAAAAATTTCCCTTCTCTATATAAATATTAACTCTCCATCAATCTTTCTCCACTAAAATCTTCCCTCATTTTTCCTTCGTCACACAAAAATCTGTCCTTATTCGTCCTTCTTCACACATAAATCTTCCATCATTCTATTTTCGTCAAATATTATTGTGTTTTAAGTTTGTTTGTATATATATATATATATATATATATATATATATATATATATATATATATAAGAGTATTGAGTATTATTGTTAAAAAATTCACAACTCACTCAGTTATTATTGTAAAAATAAAATTGGGTTATTTTATAATATCGTTTAAAAATAAAATTAGGCTGTTCAAAATCAGCAACTGGATATATTTGCAAATAACCAAAATTTCTCTTTATTATAAATTATGAATGGATTTATGCAAAAATGAAAGCTGACAGCGCCATTTTTAAAAAAAAATTCAAAATCTATTATAGCGGACTTTTCCTAACGGCCGCTATATATAATAGACCTCCTATTATAGCGGACTTTTCCTAAAGACCGCTATAATAGACCCTCTATTATAGCGGTGGTTTTCTAAAAGCCGCTATAATAGCCCGACCTATTATAGCAAACAACATGTACCTATAGCAGCCCCTCTCTATTATAGTCCCCTTTGATCCGCTATAATAGTCCTTATAAATCCGCTATAATAGCTCATTTTTGTAGTAGTGTTTTAATATAAGAGCATCATTTGTTGCAACATATATTTTTCTAAATGTCTTTTTTCAGAAATGAAACTTATATATTTTTCCTGGAGTGATGACAACCCTTATCATATGTATTAATTAAAAACTTGCTTGTATTGGAAGACCACCAATTTAATAATTTAAGACAGCCTGTATTTGCCAGCTGGGATATATTTTTTTTCATCAAATTGTAATAGTTGAAGTGCTACAATATATTTGTAGAGGACATGTGAATAGAGTTTAGGTTCGGTCAAGTCTTCATGAGATATTAATTTGTTATTGATATAACGCCGATCGCGGAGGTACGTAGTTGATTGGAGTTCAATCTTTCAATAATTAATCTTTCACCGAATCGATCCTAATATCAAGGAGGTCCTATTCAAATGCTAATATAGATGTTTATTAAAAAAAAAATGATGCGTAATGATCGAAGCCATGACTTGTAGAAATAATCATGCTAATATCGATATCGGCACGACTAGAATGTCGCAAGTTAGCCGAGCCATGACAAGGTATTTGGGAGCCTTTAATTTTCATCGCAAAATGATGTCAAACTTCTCATCCATACTGACACCGTCTAGTGTCTCATTAAGATATTCCTCAAGCTCTGAATTAACTTGTTCAGAATTTTTCTTGTCTTTCTTGAAATCTTTCAAAACAGTTCTTATCTCACTGATACTACCTTATGCACTCCTAGATAGCTTAATAAAGCAAGCAAGGTTAGTTAAGTAACCAATTGCAAACAATAGCACAACACTTGCTGACACCTTTTGATGAACTGCAAGCTTGTTGTTGTGCGTGTACTGCTTTGAACTATGCCTTCAAGTATTCTTTGAACATTTCATCAAAGCAAGTTTTTAGGTTTGTATTAAGTCTCTGAGAGTCCTCGGGATACATCATTTGAAACTAATTCAACAACTACCAATTTGTATTTAGGGTCCAGAACACAAGCAATAATAAATAGTGTATTACCACTACTCCAATATTTATCCCACTTATCAAACATCTCTTTGCTCATCTTGACAATAAAAGGCAAAGAAGAACTTTTCATTCTCTTTATAGCAAAGTGTATTTCACATATCTCAGAAAAATAAATTCAAGATTGGATAGTAAATGTCAGTTAGTTTTATCGTGACATCATAAAACACTTTTAAAAAATCAACCAAAGAATTCACATTGTCTGAGTTCCTTTGAGATGTCCATAATAGATACCTTTCATCAAATGTTGCAAATCTTTTAATTGCTTCCTTTAGCTCTAAGGCTAGCTGGAGCATCAAGTATGTCGAGTTTGTAGGATTTTGTTACGTGCATGATATGCGGAATTTAAAAAAATCATGGAACCCAATTTAAATCCCAAAGATCATGTGTATAAAATTCGAATCTAACAAGATTGTGAATTTTGTACCTTACTTGGTATCGTAACCAAGCGTGACGACTTCCTTTGCGTAGAGGTTGCTCACGTCTTCACGAATCAATGGCAAGAATGGCGGTTCTCGTCTCGTCTCACGAAAGCTTCCCAAGCGTGAAGCCGCTACCACGTGCACTCTTTGACGAGTCGAAATAAGGTTGCTAGACCTTGTATAGAACAAGAATTTTCAATCTCTTTGATCACAACACATATAAATGTGAATGGTCCAACCTTGAATCGGGCATAATTTCAAAGGCTGGACCTTAATCCACACTGAGTAAATTTTTATAATTTACTCACGTTTCAAGGTGGTTGGGGGGTCCAGGTAAGGAGCAGGAGTCTTTTGAGGTCTAGAGGAGAGCGCTAGGATGAAGTCCCCAAACGTCTTCCGTTTTGGTTCATCATTCCTTTGTTTATTTTGTTTTCTTTTGATTAGGAGTAGTTTATAGTAGGATTAGTGAGGTCGTTCCCACACTCTTTGATGGGATAGTCCTCTCGTATATGTATTTTCTTTTCTTTAGCTTCCGCTGTAAACTTTTTTATAGACCTTGAATTATATATATATATATATATGTGTGTGTGTGTGTGTAATTGTTGGTTGTTCATGTTTTGTGTGAAATGTGTGTGCTTTTTGTTAAATTATGTATGATAAACCATTTTTATTTATATTTTCGAGTGGCCAATTAAGCCTTTCGTGTACTTATAATTAAGTACACGTGGTGGGATTTAACACCCTTAACTATAAGTACACTAAAGACTTAATTGGCCACTCGAAAATAAAAATAAAAATGATTTATCATACATAATTTAAGAAAAAACACACACATTTCACACATGTCATGTTCAATTAGCTAACTTCACCTTTACACTATAAGTGAATGTGAACGCCTAAACATGACATTTTATAACACTTCCTTCGAGTTAACGATCTTCCAAAACTTCTGGTTTAGTTTCGAAAGTGCCATTTAGACAAAATTACTCATACAAAATCACCGCTCAAACCGTAATTAAGTTGTTTTGTTAAAAATTCAAAAGAGCTTATATTGAATTCGGTTATATAACATACTACATTAAATGCTTGGTGAATAAAGGCAAAAAGACCCAAATAACTAAACTTAAATCTGTGACCTGTGAAATGAATTATCGGAGTAATTGAATGTTTAATTCTTATTGGTCAAATGTTTAATTCTTATTAGTGTTCTCAAAACGGGGCGGGTCGGGTACCCGTGGATCCGACCCGTCCGGATCCACGGATCCACGGGTACGACGGGGCGGGTTTGCACGGATCCGAACCCAAAACCCCCAATCCGGCCCGTGATAAACCCGGGCGGGTAGGGTCCACGCGGGTCCAGGCGGGTCGAGCACGGGTCGGGGCGGGTCGGGTCGGATCTGTCCAATTTTTTTTTTTTAAATGTAGAACAAATGTGATTTAGACTTAAAAAAACCAAAAAATCCGAAAAAATGTGCAAAAATTATGAAATAATTGTATGAACTAATTTGATAAAATATTTTATAATTATGTCATTTTTATTTATAATTATCTTTAAAATCGAATAATATTCAAATAATTTAGGAAAAATGATACAACTTTAAAAAAATCCGAAATTTTTTCAAAAAAATCGAAAAAAATGTATAAAATTATGAAATAATTGTATGAACTATTTTGATAAAATATTTTATAATTATGTCATTTTTATTTATAATTATCTTTAAAATCGAATAATATTCAAATAATTTAGGGAAAATGATACAACTTTAAAAATATCCAAAAAAATTACAAAAAATCCAAAAAAAGTATACAAATTAATAAATAATTGTATGAACTATTTTGGTAAAATATTTTATAATTATGACATTTTTATTTATAATTATCTTTAAAATCTAATAATATTCAAATAATTCAGGGAAAATGATACAACTTTATAAAAATCCGAAAAAATGTATAAAAATAATGAAATAATTTTACGAACTATTTTGGTAAAATATTTTATAATTATGACATTTTTATTTATAATTATCTTTAAAATCTAATAATATTCAAATAATTTCGAACAAAAAACTATAAACTCCAAAAAAATCTGAACAATTGCAAACAAATATGAACAAATGTCAAACAATTATGAAATAATATTTTGAAATTTTTGAATAATTGAAAATTTTAAAAGTTACCCTCCTCCTTTATTCCGGGCTTGGGACCGGCTACGTGTAGTCACATAGGCGGAGTTCTAACTTTTTTTTTGTTAGTATTCTTCCAAAAAATGTGATAAAAATAAAATGCTTCAAAATTAATAAAATAAAAACATACTATAAAGCACGCATGAAATCATTGCTCAAATACCACAAATCATCGTCTTCTGCATTCAGCGGAGTGTCAGAATCATCGCCATCGTTAGTTCTTGGCATATTACTACTTTCTTGAGTTACAGGAGATGTGAGTGCATCAGGACTGGGACCGTGTTGATTCCGCTCTTCGGCATCAATCCAATCTTTCATACACACAAGTTGCTCGAAACGTCTTACACCCAACCTGGTGCGTTTATCGGTCAAAATTCTACCTGCTGAACTGAAACATGATTCAGCAGGTACGGTTGACACCGGCACTGCATAAACATCGCGCGCCATTGCTGCCAACACTGGATATGCACCAGAATGTCGCTTCCACTAGTCCAGGATGTCGATGTCGTCGTTTTCAAGGCTTCCCAAACAATAGCTCAACAATTCATTGGTGTTGAGCATTTGAGGTTCATCATCTCGTAGCTCGCTAAGCAAGCCCGAATTGTTGCTTCTATTTGTAATAAAAAATAATTCTAATTAATAATTATTAAGTAATATGGTATACTGTGAGTTCAAAATTTAGTAAATAATTAAATATATTGCATTCATACCTCCATGTGCGAGGTGTCGTAGTAGTCGTACTTGAGATATGTCAAGCATTGTAAATGTCGAACATAGTGTCGAATAAAGCATTTACTTCGGCTTCCGCTGTATCATATGATAAGTTCAAATTTTGCTTATACCTCTGAAGCAATCTTATGGTGTACTTCTTCTTGAAGGCCGGATGGAGACAATTCGCGACAATGGTGATAGGAGGTACTTCCTCCCAGTATTTGAGAAACTTCTCCTTCATTGCATCCACGATAGGAGTTAAATTACGATCAAGCTCCTCTGCATTTTCAAGTTGACGATAGACCTATGAGAATTGAAAAAAGAGTTACAAGAGGATAAAGAGATTAATGCAAAAAATGATGATTATTTACAAAATAGTTTAAATAGATATAGGTCGAGAATGAGATTACGTACCTTTGTGATGGTGTACAAATGGTGAAGTAACTCGTGTGCTGATGGTCTGTACGAGCATGAAAGTTTGATGGTGGCATTGAAAAAAACCTGGAGAAAGTCCTTCAATTTCTCCCACGGTGAGCATCAGTTGTATCCCGTCGGTTGAGTTGCGTAACATTTCATTTATTGCGTGCTTATACAGAAAACAACGAAGGAACATTCTATATGTGGAGTTCCAACGAGTATGAACATCCCATGGAACCATCAACTTACCCAAACCCAAACGTGAACATAATGCATGAAATTCTTGTTTTCTAATATTATTTGAATAAATGTGATGCAGTCCATCTTTGAATTTGTAAATTAACACTTTTATACCTTTAGTTTTCAGTCCATCTTTAACGGTAAGATTTAGAATATGACATGCACATTTTTGATGAAATAATCTCCCATCCATTATGGGGTTTAATGCACGTATAAAATAATCAATAGATTTTATATTATTGCTAGCATTGTCAAAAGAAATTGAAAAAATCTTGTTTTCTAAATCCCTTTTTAAATTATATTCATGCAAAACATTAATTATGGCTTGGTAAATAGCGTGTGCGGTGTGCGAAAAATCGAAGTTACGAAAACATAGAACTTGTTTCTGCAAAAGCCAATTTTCATCAATATAATGTGTTGTAATACAAAAATATCCTAAACCATGCTTACCTGTGCTCCAACAGTCAGATGTGATTGATACATTATAGTTGGTGTAACCAAAATGGCTAACAGTTCATTTTTTTTTCTAAGTACTGTTTCTTGATTTCTTCCACCATTTTGTGGTGGTGAAATTTCTTGTACATTACTTGGCCACAACCTTTTATCATTAATCTGACAAAACTAGGACAACAACCCATACTAATTGGTTGTTCTTTATGGGCAAGGTATCTGGCAAATTCACTTAACATTCTTTTTTCATCATATTTGGCCAAGGTTCTTGAACCGTCTGGGTTAATATTGCTTTGCACTAACCGTTGGTCAGGTAGTTCCTGTGGTTCCTCACCTTTTTCAGCATGCTTGTCAGCATGCTTTTTGAATGAACTTAAACCACTAGAATTTTTGTAAGTAAAATAACCTGCACATCCTTTTACCTTGCACCGTAAAGTCGAAACAGTTCCGCTTGCATCCTTTGTTGTTTCGTAGTAACGCCACTATTCTGCATCGTATTTGGGCGCGGTTGTTTTCCTCTTCTTCTTCTGTGACTGCTCTACCTGCGCTTCTTAGATATCTGGTGATGCCTCTGATGATGGGGGGACAATTTCGTCGACAGACGAGGTCATATTTCTTGTTGGCATTTCAGGTTCTGTAGGTTCAGTCATTGGTGTGAACGAAGAGAGTTGAGTCTGTGGAACGGTCTCTTGTGATACGTAGGGATGATTAGGGTATAACGGGAGGTTTGCATGTCGTGGAGGTGGGTTCATGCTTGGATTTTGTTGATAATAATACTCAGGATGTGTTTGAGGGTTAGTGTTTGCATATTGTGCGACGGGCTCCTCGCCAAAAAATTCAACACTAATCCTATGTGCGAGCTCGTCAACATAGTTAGGAGGAGATGCCATATCTACAATAAGTCAATAATAACAAAAAATAACTATGAATATAAACAACTATGAAATAAAAAAAGTAAAAAAATTAAACAAGTAGGCGAAATTTCTTCCAGCCATGTAATAAAAAAATAAAAGCTCTGGTAATGACCAGTGCTAATATGAAAAAATTAAATAAGTAGGCGGAATTTCTTCAAGCCATGTAATAAAAAAATAAAAAGCTCTGGTAATGACCAGTGCCAACATAAAAAAATTAAACAAGTAGGCGAAATTTCTTCTAGCCATGTAATAAAAAAAATAAAAAGCTCTGGTAATGACCAGTGCCAATATAAAAGAAATTAAACAAGTAGGCGGAATTTTCCAGCCATTTAATAAAAAGATAAAAATTACAAAAAGAATAATGCAGAAATAAAAGATAAGTTAAAAATAAGAAATGCAAAAATTGAAGCATAGAAATCTACATTAAATCTTATATACCTTTGAATAATGTAGAAGTTGCACGAAAGAATGTCGAAATTTCGTTTCTTTTTGACACCGAACCGAATAAATGTAAATTAACTAAATATCTAAGATTACTTATTTATATCTAAATGTATTTAACTTAATAACTTATAAAATTTAGAAATTAAAATTTTGAGAGCAATGAGAATTGAGAACTGATTTGAGAATTTGAGAAATGAGAGAGAATGAGAATTGATTTGTGAAGAATGTGAGAGGGTAAGGGTCTATTTATAGAGGGGGGATGAGAATTTGAATTTTTTTTTAAAAATTTCTGCATATTATTATAATATATTTTTTATTTTTTTCGAATTTTTTTATTTTTTTTAATTTGATTTGACAAAAGGTGAAATAAAGGTGACAACAGGTAAAATAGGTTAATAGGGGTGTAAATTTGAATTTTTTTTAAAATAATTTCTGCACAATTTTTTTATATATTATTTATTATTTTCGAATTTTTTTATTTTTTTTTAATTTTTGAATTTGATTTGACAAAAGGTGAAATAAGGGTGACAAAAGGTAAAATAGGTTAATAGGGGTGTAAATTTGAATTTTTTGAAAATAATTTCTGCACAATATTTTTATTATTATTTTCAAATTTTTTTTAATTTTTTAATTTGATTTGACAAAAGGTGAAATAAAGGTGACAAAAGTTAAAATAAGTTAATAGGGGTGTAAATTTGAATTTTTTTTAAAAAATAATTTCTGCACAATATTTTTATATTTTTTTAATTTTTTTAATTTGATTTGACAAAAAGTGAAATAAAGGTGACAAAAGGTAAAATAGGTCAATAGGGGTGTAAATTTGAATTTTTTTAAAATAATTTCTGCACAATATTTTTATATATTTTTTATTTTTTTATTTTTTTTTTGAATTTTTTTGAATTTGATTTGACAAAAGGTGAAAGGGGCTGTCACGGATCGGGCGGGTCGGGTAGCACGGGTTTGGGGCGCGAGTCCACGGGTCGGGTCGGGTGGGTCCACGGGTCGGGCACGGGCGGGTAGACCCGCCCGGATTTTTTTAATCCCTAATTCTTATTGGTCAAGTGTTTAATTCTCAATTGTTTGCTTGATTGTACCAATGTAGAAATGAATTGCTTAATTTCTAAATTTTTTATAATTACTATTTAGCAATTAATTTCAATTGTTCTATTGGAGATGCTCTAAGCCTCTCTCTCCCACCCTCTCTCTTTCTCTCTCTTCCTCAATTCTCAAAGTTTGGTAAGTTTGTAGTCTTTTCGGCAACCAAAAAATTAGTTGCAATATGTATTATTTGGTTGCAAGAGAACATTTTCACAACCAAATCATTCGTTGCCGGTGGTTGCAATAACCCTCGTTGCAATTGATATGTTTATTGCAACCAAAATCTCGTTGCCTCATTGCCGTGGCAATAGAGTTATCGCAACCAAATCACGGTTGCAATCGTCCATTTACAACAACCAGATAGTGGTGGCAAAACATAATTTATCGCAACCAACTACGTGGTTGCAACTTGTCTATCTCGCGCAACAAAAAATTGGTTGCAAAATCTTTATCGCAACTAACTACGTGGTTGCAACTCGTCAATCGCACGCACTCGAAAATTGGTTGCAAAATCTTTATTACAACCATATGCGAGTGTAATTTAATTGCAACATATCATCAATAATTTATTATTATTAATCAATCTAAGCATTTTAATACATGTTTGTAATATTAATGATGATTTCAGGTAATAATATGATTTATAATATAATTGAAATAAAAGACATAATTGGAAAAAATGATTTTATAAAGCATCAATATTTTATCATCCCTGTACATCAAATCAATAAAAAAAGCTATCAAAATACAAAAGAATTTCATTCCTAAAACTAATGTTGCACCTCCGACTGGCGGGCACTTTAAGCTTAGCAAGAAAGTGTTAGACCCATGAAGTCATGATGCAAGATCCAAAATCAAATTCACGCTCCAAAAAATCATAGAGATGCTCCACTTTTTGAAGCACACATGACATTACTCTACCACACGCCTACATGGTCAGAAGGTGTGGTGTCATACCTACAAAACATACACCAACTCTAAAATCAAGTTGAAGGAACCAAACAATTACTTTACATACTTATATAGAAATCTGACATTCCAAAAAAATCTTCAATCAGAACACAAGAAACCTACTCAACCGATACCAGTTTCAAATTCAATTATCGGAGTAATTGAATGTTTAATTCTTATTGGCCAAATGTTTAATTCTTATTGATCAAGTGTTTAATTCTCAATTGTTTGCTTGATTATATCAATGTAGAAATGGATTGTTTAATTTCTAAAATTACTATTTAGCAATTAATTTCAATTGCTCTATTGGAGATGCTCTAAGCCTCTCTCTCCCACCCTCTCTCTTTCTCTCTCTTCCTCAATTCTCAAAGTTTGGTAAGTTTGTAGTCTTTTCATCTAATAAATTCGTAAATTTCATACAATTTACAATCTTATTTTCTAACAATTTAATACTCTGACGATTACTATTTCATTTTTCTCCAAAGTATGTGACTAACTATCTAACCGCAAAATGAAGGAAAATTAAAAGTTGTTGTCAGTACCTCTTGCATTACTCAATTATGTAAACATTTCTTAGTTTGTGCAATTGTACCAGGAATTTCACTGTCTCGATGCTTACAACTGGTACCTTGCAAACAAAAAGCTCCATTGTGATGGTCATTTGTGTTAGGTTTGATTTATATTCATCCCCAATCTACGATTTTTATTTTTTCTACATTATTAGGTTCTTATTGTAGTTATGGACTTATGGTTACATTTTTGCATTAGACATCACTTTTATTTATGGATGATGCGATTAGAGTTGAAAAGTTCTTATTTTGGTTGCCCTCTTTGTTTCTTAATTTCAATCTGACTTTCATTTAGCTTTAGTTTTTTTTTCAGGTTCATTAATTTGCCATGGCCTCACCCATTTAATGAAGAGGACATAGGAGCTTGACTGACTTCAGATGTTTTCTCTCCTTTTGCCAACTCCACATTATCCTTCTTCACACGGTCATACCATTAGGAACAAAGAGCTCTCTTTCTTTCTGAAATATTTTGCTTTTTTTAATTTAATTTATAGTTTAATTAATCTACAAATCAGGTTTATTTCTTTCGATAATGGGCTTTCAATTTAGTAATTTCTTATCTGAGTTATCTGTCTAAGACCATCGAGGTGAAAGAAAGATCTCCTCTTTGCTTATTGTGTTATGTTTCTAATTTTATATTAATCCATATCCACAATTCATCACAAGGAAGGAGATATAAAATATCATAATCGCAGATTGTTGGTGTAAGATTCACGGTCTTATTTAAAAGGAATGAGAGATTTTTAAGCTGAATTGGATATAACATTACCTTAACATTTATAAAGTTCAGTATCATTTGTCTATTTCTAAATTTTGGCATCATATATAGAATTTGTATCTTTTCTTTGATATCTTGTCTTTTATAATTAATGTTTTTAAATGATTCAGTTATAAGAAAAAGTTGTGAAAGATAACAATAGACAACTCGCAAGGGATGTCAAACTATTTCTATGGATAAGCATCAACATTGAGGTAACTCTAATAGTTTGTTTAATCTACATAGAAGTCTATAATGAGGTCAAATTTGAATTTCTCCCTCTCTCTATACGTAAGGTCGTTATTGCCACCACCCTCCAACGCCTCTCTTTAACTGAACTCACGGCCAATCTTAATGCCCTTCACCTCTTCAACACGTTTGATTCTTCAATGATGAAATTGTGAATTTCATTTTCTATTTGATAAAATTCAATTTTTGGGAATAATTATGGAGACTCTTTGTCTACTTGAGACAACGTTGGTTCCGTTTGCTGGTCTCAAATTTATTCTAATTTCTATTTTCTATTATATTACTAGTGTTTCATTCAAGTTTTCTGTTTCTTTTCTTGATTTTATTTTTAGTTATTCATTTTTTTGCAGTCTCAGTTGTTTTTGAAAAGTGAAGAGACCTCATCTGGTGACATGCGTTATACATTGAGAAACATATCTTTTCTTTATACATGGGAAAAAGTTATATGATTCTTCAGAAAAATTTATTCCAAGGTATGCATTTATTAATTAATTCTTTTTTGATTAAATTGCCACTGAAAGTTGATTGTTATGATTTCTATACTTTCTAACTGAATTCTTTTTTTATTGGTAGGAAGATCTGTTATCTTGTAGCAAGTTCTGAACTTCAACACAACCGCTTTTAGACATTCGCCACAGAAGATTCTATAAAACTTGTGATTGAAGAGTAAAAATGTGCTGAAAATTAAGATATACAATGAGTTTCGAACCTAGGTCAAGTCTAACACCTCCCAAGCGCTTAACCACCGGGCTAATCATCTATTTTTGATATAATACCTTATGTATTATATATATGCTCTTATAATATATATTTTTATTATAAAGCAGTAATTTATTAATATATATTAATATGCGGGTAATTTTTCGTCTACATTATTTTTTCGCATTGCTGTGCACGGGTACAATTACTAGTGTGTATGTTAAAATCAGAAAAAGATGGACTAGATAAGTAGTTTAATTTTTTATAGAATAGTGGATTAAAAAATAGGTATCATTTATGTGGTTGGTCTAACATCTGTAGACCAAAAGAAAAGGGGGCTTGGGAATATTAATTATTAAATCTCAAACATATGAATATCTTACTATTGTGTAAATGGCAATGGAAGCTACAAGATCCTCTTCTTAATTGGATGACAAATCAGGGAAGATAAAATTAACTTTTCTTTTTTCTTCATTTTTTAGTTAACTTTCATTACACTTCGATTTGGAGGGTGAATAATTGTTATTATAGGAGGTTACCTCATTCCATCTTTTATTATTCAACTCCATTTAAAATTTTCGATCAAAAAAGATTAATTATCTATTTTTCCTTTCAATCCCATTCCCTCTCACCCATTAAACTCCATCCAAATACGGTGTAAGAAGTTATTTGAAATAATATGTGTGGCAACAATTTGGATTATGTGGCTAGATAGAAACAATTGTTGTTTAAGGGATGTCAAAGCACCTTGCAATCATTTGTTGTAAGTAGACATTATCGTGCTCAACTACTTACATACAATCAATATCATAAGTACTACTAATCATCTTTAAAAGCGGAATTAAAATTACTAAAAGAACATTAGTGATCTTAGAAATCAAAATCTCCACACGTAAATCGATCAAGAGATTATGTACCTCTTGCCATGTCTAACTATAGAAAAATATATGAATTGTTCTTCGCAAACCGTCAAAAGAACCGCAAAGCGATTTCTCTCCTCTTTCTCTTTCTTAGTAATGACAACTTATTCTTTATGAAAAATGAATGAAGAGATGATCAATCTTACATTAGAATCCACACATTTATAATTGCTTGTCATTAAAGCAATACTTAACAGAGGGAGATGTATATGAAAAGAGCGTCAGCACAGAGGGCATTTGCGCCATCTCATGTCATGTACATGCACCATTAATTAAAAGATGCTTGTACAACGCGTCTCAATTAAAGGATATGATATGCACTGTAACTTGATTCAATGAATGTGCATTGAATCAACACACTTTTAATGGTCTGTCACTTTATTCAAAAGGTGCATACATATAAAACAAATTATATGTTTCTCTTATATGCACCTCTTAAAACATATAAGTTAATGCATTGAACTTTCAATTAGATGCATTAGATCTTTTAATTAATTTTGATGAGGTGCGTCTATCTGTCACGCTCTCCTCTAGATTAATATTTCTTAATCAAATGCATTTTAATTAAGTCCATTAGCCCAACCTAATTAAACAGTCCATTAATTTTATATTGGGCCACATAATATTCTTACATTCTCTCACTTGCTCCATTATAAAACATTATGACACTACAATGTTTATAAGGTGCACAATAATATTGTATGTCTTTATGTTCCATAAATTCTAATATCATAATATTCATATTTAATCAAATTATATACGAGTCATGGAGGTTGTTAATATTATTTATTACTAACTTCCTTCCATGTACTACAATATATATTCTAACTTAATATAAAACTATAATGGTATACTTTAGGATCCACGTTAATTGTCTAATTTGCATAGACTAATTCCTATTATTAGAAAACAATAATATATATATAAAGTTAAATGAATAGGAATTTTATTTGAAACAATCAATCAATAATAATATCATAAATAATCATTTATTTATATTATAAGTTTAATTACAACAATCATTTATCACAGCAAACTATCCCCATTCTTTCAACATGTTCGTTAAATATCTTGGGTGGTAATCATTTCGTCAAAGGATCAGCTATCATCATCTCTATACTTATATGTTGTATTGTTATTGTTTGTTTTTGTACTTCTTCTTTGACAGCAAAATACTTAATTTCCATGTGCTTGGCTCCTTTGGAGTACTTGTCATTTTTGTTAAAGAAGACTGTTGCAGAATTATCGCAATAAATTTTCAGCGTCTTAGCAATACTGTCAACAATTCCAAGTCCTAAAATAAACTTTCGCAGCCAAAATCCTTGTACCATGGCTTCAAAACATGCCACGAACTCAACTTCCATAGTGGATGCAGCGATTACTGTCTGCTTCGCACTTTTCCATGAGATTTCTCCGTTGGCTTGAAGATACACATATCCGCAAGTGGATTTTTGTGTATCACAACACCCAGCATAGTCTGAATCTGAATAACCGACTGCTTCTAAATAGTTTGATCTTCTATACATTAACATGTAGTCTTTAGTACCTTGAAGATATCTTAAAACTTTCTTTGCTGCCTTCCAATGTTCTATTCAAGGATTGCTTTAATAACATCCAAGCATTCCTATAGCAAAACTGATATATGGTCTTGTACAAGTTTGTGCATACATCAAACTACCCACAATGGAAGCATAAGGAATTTTATTCATTTCTTCCTTTTTCAATTCATTTTTAGGACATTGATATAAACCAAATTTATCCCCTTTTTGAATTGGTACTTTACCAGCCAAACATTTCTCCATCTTAAATCTCTCGAGAATCTTATTAATATATGCTTTCTGAGACAAACCTTGTGATTGATCACGAAATATTTCTATTTCTATCACATAGTGTGCCTCGCCCATATCTTTCATTTCGAAATTCTTCGAGAGAAATTTTTTGGTGCTTTTCATCATACCAAGATTGTTAGTCGCAAGTAAAATATCATCAACATATAGAACTAGAAACATTATCTTATCTCCACTAACCTTCAAGTATATACAACGATCAACAATGTTTTCCTTAAAACCAAAAGAAGTAATTACATCATTGAACTTGAGATACCATTGTTGTGATGCTTGTTTCAGTCCATATATCGATCTTTTCAATTTGCAAACCATATTCTTTCCCCCAATTGAAAGCCCTCGGGCTGATCCATTTAGACTTCCTCTTCGAGTTCTCCGTTGAGAAAAGCAGTTTTGACGTCCATTTGGTATAACTTAAGATCGTAATGAGCTACTAAAGCTAATATGATACGTAAAGAATCTTTCTTAGAGACAGGCGAAAATGTCTCTTTATAATCAATGCCATCTTTCTGAGTGAAACCTTTGACAACCAGTCTAGCTTTATATCGTTCAATTTTGCCTTTTGAGTCACGTTTGATTTTAAAGATCTATTTACATCCAACTCGCTTGGAATCATGAGGCAATTTGACAAGATCCCAGACTTGATTTTGTTCCATTGAATTTAACTCGTCTTTCATGGCATTAATCCATTTATCAGATTCTTCACATTCAATAGCTTTCTTGTATGAAATCGGATCATCTATTGCAGAATCAATTTCAGATTCTTGTAGATAAACCAAATAATCATTAGATATAGCCGATTTCTGTTCCCGACTAGACCTTCTTAATGATGTGTCATTTGGTTCAACTATATCATCAGCAATGATGTCATCAAT
Organism: Eleocharis quinqueflora; assembly: GCA_964058865.1. Classification (NCBI taxonomy): domain Eukaryota; kingdom Viridiplantae; phylum Streptophyta; class Magnoliopsida; order Poales; family Cyperaceae; genus Eleocharis; species Eleocharis quinqueflora. Next base: position 164,396 of record CAXKVX010001975.1, on the reverse strand, counting down.
CGGAATGTCATCAGTAACAATTTGTTGTTCTGGAATAGTTGGAACAATTACTTTCGGAACAATAAACAAAGGAACAACAACTCACTCCGTAATTTCTTGAAGATTAGTATTACACTGATCATAATTTCTTGTACTGACTTCAGCATTCTTGATAAAATGTGCATTTCCAGATTCAACAATTCTCGTACTATGATTTGGACAGTAAAATCTGAAACCTTTGGATTTCTCTGGATATCCAATAAAGAATCCACTAACTGTTCTGAAATCCAATTTCTTTTCGTGTGGGTTATACAAACGTATCTCCGCAGGAAAACCCCATACATGTATATGACGTAAACTAGGTTTCCTTCCCGTCCATAGTTCGAAAGGAGTTCTCTCTACTACCTTACTTGGAACCCGATTTAGTAAATACATGGCGGTCTTAAGTGCATACATCCACAAAGATTTAGGTACAGTTGAGTTACTGAGCATACTTCTAACCATGTCCATAAGTGTTCTGTTACGACGTTCAGCAACACCATTTTGTTGTGGTGTGGCAAGCATAGTATATTGCGCACATATGCCATGCTTTTCTAAGAACTTAGCAAAGGGTCTAGGATTTTGTCATGATTTGTCATATCTACCATAAAATTCTCCATTGCGATCAGATCGAATGATTTTCACTTGTTTTTCTAATTGTCGTTCAACCTCATTAATAAACACTTCAAGTGCATCAATAGATTGTGACTTCTCATTCAATAGATAAACAAACCCATAACGTGAAAAATCATCGATGAAGGTGATGAAATATTTTTCTTTATTGAAGGAAGGAACATCAAATGGTCCACAAATATTCTTGTGGATTATTTCTAGAAGTTGGGAGCTACGAGTGGCACCTTTCTTAGTATGCTTTGTCTGTTTGCCTTTTATACAATCAATACATACACCTAAATCAGTAAAATCCAAGTTTGGAAGAACTTCAGACTTTACTAAACGTTGCATTCTTTCTTTGGATATATGACCCAATCTTTTGTGCCACAAGTATGCCGACTTTTCATTATTCATATTTTTTTTCATCCCAATAGTATTGTTTACGATAATCAGAGATTCTACATAAGAATTATCTAACTCTAATTTATATAATCCATCAATCAAATTGCCACAACCAATCATGCAATTATTTTTATATAAACTAAAGTATTTAGATCCAAACTTAAATACATAGCCACAATAATCCAACTTAGATACAGATAGTAAGTTCTGAGAAAACAAAGGTACATATAATGTATCATACAAATTGATAACATTGTCAGATCCTAATACAAGTCGATATGTACCGACTCCTTCCACTGGCACCTTGTCTTTATTGCCCATAATTACATATCTTTCACTTTGTCGATATTGGCTTGTGGTTTGGATCGTAAGAAATTCCTGTAAGTTGTTTGAAATATGAGTGGTAGAGCCCGAGTCAATCCACTAAGTATTATTAGGAACATCAATAAAATTTGACTCAAAAGTAATAAAAGTATGATTCATACCTTTCTTTTCGAACCAAGCCTTTCTTTTCAGACAATCCTTCTGAAAGTGACCCATCATACGAAAAAATGGCACTTTAATTTGTTCCCTTCTTTCTTAAAACTTGTATTAGAAGACACCTGAAGGGCTTTCCCTTTCTTCTTAGTCTTAGCTTTCTCAGGTTTAACATTAGAATCCGACCCAGCTTCTAGATTTGAAAAATTAACAGTGTTGGGTTTCATTTCCTAAAGCCTTGCCTCTTCCTGAATAAGTTTACTAATCAATTTATTTATGTTCCATTTCTTTTCTTGAGCATTATAATTAATTTGGAACAGACTATAAACACCATTCGACAAAGAGTTCAAAATAAATTGAACTAAAAATCCTTCATCAACTGTCATTCCCAAACTCTTAAGTTTTGCAAGAGAGATGTCATTTATGTGATATGTGCATGCATAGTGCAACTACCATCACACTTCATAGTGGTAAGTTTTGCCATAAGTGCACCAGCAAGCGACTTATCGGCTATTTGTGAGCGTTTCTTGATGTTTTCTAGAAACTCTTGAGGGTTATCCGTATCCGGAAGAGCAACCATAATTTCCATCAATCATCATTTGCAAAAACATAAGGCATAAACTGTTAGAACGTTCCCAGTCTGTCATAAGTGCCTTATCTTCCTCGCTGCTTTTATCAGTTAGAGGATTTGGCTCGTTAAGTAACAATGCCATGTCCAAATTCTGTGCACCTAAATGAAATTGGACTTGCTCATTCCATTTAGCAAAGTTAAGACCATTAAAGACTGTCACAAATGAATAATGCAATAATATCAGATTTTTGAGCAATAACTTAAATAATATATCCTAATTATCCTTTGGGACTTATTAAGATATATTAAACATAATATTTTACTAGAAAATCAATACTTTAATATGATAATTTTATTGTTTCAAAACATGTTGTTGCCTTTGGGTAACCAACAATTGAGGAATAACGTAAATTATCAACTTAATTGTGTAAACTATGAGATCATAATTAACCTTTGGGCAATTCATAAATCTCATACTCTACTAATTAATTAATCATTAAATTTAGTATATGACAGATCATAATATCATATAATCTTAATAAATGATCAATTAATAATATATATATATATATATATATATATATTATGGTGATACTTTGATTTCTTTAGGGTAAGGACACTTTGGTGACTAACAATACCATCATAAAATCAAAGTTACCGCAAATTTTAATCACAAACTCTTTAACATAAAAAAAATAATAAAAACAAAAGTTTGTGAATTTAAACATACACAGTCACGCTACACCCGACCAAACAAAATTAATAATTTAAACCAATTTGAAAACGGGTATACATTAAAAATTGGGAAATTTGTCTCCATTCCACTAGATAAGTGGGCAATTGTCAAAATGCCACTAGATAACAAAAAATAACCAAAATGCTATTAAAATTCTTATTACTCTGTTTTTATGCCATTATCTCTAATTTCCTTCAATTAAAAAATTAATTATTTCGAAAATACCAAAATTACCCCCTCTTTTCTCTTTCTCCTTTCTCCAATTAAATACCAGATAACCTCCTCACACTTCTTCTCCCACCATTCCTGCCTCAGTTCCTCGATCTCTCCTTCCTTAATCCCTTCACCCCATTAAACCTTCTCTTCTAGTTTTCTCACTCTCTCTCTCTCCGCGTGCAATGGCGGATCCCCACGTGAACCCTTCAGATACCCGCCCTTCGTACCAGATCGACTACTCCTTTGACATGTCTGGTGAACCCTTCAGATACCCGCCCTTCGTACCAGATCGACTACTCCTTTGACATGTCTGGTGAACCCTTCAGATACCCGCCCTTCCTCAATCCCTTCACTCCTCTGGGCTTCAAATTGTTCTCATTTGCTGATTGATAGATTCAAAACTTTAGGAGCATAAAAAAATGATCCTTAAAGATATAAAAAAGTAAAAAACCCTATTTGTGGTCGCTTCTGTTGATTATAACTCTAACTAATAAAATTCTCTATTCTCTTTTGTTTGGTTAGGATAGAGATGAAACCCAACAGTAATATTCAATTGAGTTTCATTTCCATGCGAAGGGCTGAATTTTTACAGTTTGTCCTCCTCTTTTTCCTGCTTGGGACAGGCTATGTAAACTAGTTCAAGAAATAGATATTAAAACTACGAATTTTTAAATACCCTTGTAGCTTAAGTGGTGAGGTTGTACTGTTGTAGAATGTCTTCAAAGAGGTCACAGCAACAAACACCCCATTGGCAAAAAATATGGATGTGGACTAGTGAAAAAAAACCTGAATCATGCTGTCAAAATGAAAATTTCAATAAACTCTAGTATAACTTTTTTAGCCGTAAAAAAGAACTTCTGTTTGTGCATGTGAAGAGGCAACAGGCAAAACCAGAAAGCATCGAATCTGTCAAAACCAGGATAAAGGACAAGGTATTTTGTTATTTTCGAAATAATTAATTTTTTAATTGAGAAAAATTAGAGATATTGACATAAAGACAGAGTAATAAGAATTTTAATGGTATTTTGACTATTTCTTATTATTTAGTGGCATTTTAACAATTAGCCACTTATCTAGTGGCATGGAGACAAATTTCTCTTAAAAATTTCATAATTTAATTTGATATACATTAATTGATACCATATCTGGTTATCCATATCCGACATCTTCTGTACTTCACTAATGTTTCTTAAGGATATGGTAATAAAGGGATAACATTAGTGAAAAGCATTTCCGTCAAAATTCAATAGCTTTTCTTCATGATATTGAAACAAGATATGGTTTCATCATTTATCATTTTCGTCATAAAATTTGGTTCTCTTGCATAATCGTAGATAAAAATTAATAATAAAAAATAATAATTCATAAAGCATATAACTTAATCGGGAGAAAATGAATTCCAAAACCGTGCTCTGATACCACATGTAAGTAGACGTTATCGTGCTCAACTACTTACATACAATCAATATCATAAATACTACTAATCATCTTTAAAAGCGGAATTAAAATTACTAAAAGAACATTAGTGATCTTAGAAATAAAAATCTCCACACGTAAATCAATCAAGAGATTATGTACCTCTTGCCATCACTACTGCAAATTTGGCCTTTATTCCCGAATTTTTAAACAACTTATCACCGGTTATTGTGCCGGCGGTAAAGGGGGGCGGTGCTAAGAATAGTTAATATCCGGTGATAATTTTAAGCAGTTATCACCAGTTTTTTAGAAACATCCAGCAGTAAATGGACCAATTATCACTGCCTTTTAACACAAAACCGATGATAAGTTATCCATTTATCCCCGGATTGTAACCAAAAAACCGACGTTAAGTTTATTTAAATGTTTTAAACTCTATACCGGACTCCAATAAAAAACCGGTGATAACATATTTTTATTATAATGAGAACAATCTGAATTTCTGTGGCTGACCATTGTCTCAGCCATAAATTAATCCCTACTGCAAATATAATTATTTTAGCTAATGCAAATTTATTTGCCCCAACCCAATGCATATCAATCAATCACATAACACAATTACAAAATTTTACACAATCACATAAGAAGGCAAGACAAATTCACAATTGCATCTAACAAAACAAAGTCATTGTTGTTGTTTTCTCTCAACTAATCTAAATTGACGAAACTTCAATCCTGAAAAAAAAATTAAGAATATAACTAATAATATGTTAGTAAAGAATTTAACAGTAATAGATGCAAATTAAAATAACTAAAGTAACTTAGTGGACATACAAAAAAAACACAGCAAGAACTTGTTCTATAGTTGGCAAACGTAAGAAACAATTGTTGAAATTACAAGTCTTGATTTTGGACCAACTGATAAGATTTTGAACCAACTAGTATAACTTGATTCGTCAAGTATAAATTTTGGATACTGTTATTAGCTATGTAATTAGATACACTTATTTTGGATCAAATTTTAAATGCTTGGAATGAGAACCAAATGCTAAATAAGAAGTTACCATCATATCCGCTTTCTAATAAAAGTACAAATCGATTCTTTCAGCCGTATCATGTCTTCCTTTGTATATGTTCCAATTTCCTATAGAAAAAACACAGATTATTTTACAACATTATTTATGAACAACCAAATGAACAAATAAATTCGAAAATTAATTTCATACCTTTGGCATTTCTCTGGAATGACAAAGAACATTTATTGTACGCTGCATAGCCTGCATAACGTAATAGCCACATTCCCAACTTCCCGGTTGTTTTGGACCCTAAAAATATTAAAATACAAATAACTTAAATACAGATTCATTAAATCAAATAGCTTAAATAATTCAAATCATAAATCCTAAATAACAAAATTAAATACATTATGTTAAAGTTACTACACACGTATTTAAAGGAGAGAATATCTCTAGTGGGTCAGATGAGATGCGATCCAGGGAACTTGTGCGATCCATAGAATCAACGACCCAACCCGTTGCCGTAGAGATTTGCATCACAAGAAGATACCAATGATCCCTACAATTTAGCCAAAATAAAAGACATATACTACATAATAACTTGAATATATAATCAAAGATTATGCAATTTAGGATTTATGGTTCTTACCTCTCAAGATAAGGTAGAAAAATAAATGATGAAGGATCTTGGATTTCGTTTATGAATCTAGTGATGTACGATGAAGCACTTTCGAAATCTTGTTTTAAAGTAAAAGCAACAGACACCATAGGGTCCAAAAAAAGGATAGTCGAATGAAACACACTTCTCCTTAGGTCATTTTCACAAATCCTACATGTATATCAACAATGAATATGAAGTTCCTTAATTACTAAAAAAAGAGCAAGCACAAATGTACTTACATGCAAAAAAACTCGTAGCATCAAGATTTCGAGCTTGGTGGCTCTCAACATCTCAATGATTTCTTCAAGTGTCAATCAGGCGAGACTGTCACCAAAATGTACATTATTGAACAAAGCTTGGGAGCTGAGATGAAATCCCAATGGAATATCATGTTGGCTCATAAGCACGTTGTACAAATATCTTGATTCTTCGCCGAGAGTTTGCAAGATTGAAGAGTTCAAAAGCTGCTTCTTACAAACTCCTGACACTGCAGTTGACACCGGCTCGTTGTTCTTCTGTGCATGCTCCTTTTGCTTAGGCTCGACCTCCTTATGCCTCAAATCGGCCTCCTTCTTCTTCAACACAACCTCCTTTCTCCTCAACTCAGCATCTTTTTCTGTTGCATTCAGTGCAATGTCCTGCACTTAATGAAAATATCAATTAGATATATAAATTAGTGATTAGCCAAGTTGCTAGCGGTAAATTTTGAATGAAAATAACCCGGTCAAGATCGAGCATCTTCACCACCGAAGAAAACTCCCGACAAACTGAGCGCAATATACATCTTCCTCACCTGGAGGAGGAAGAGGAAGAGTTGTATGACGACTGTTCTCGTGCACTTCATCCAACGCTACGTACCGCTCATCGTTGCCTAGAGGTACACCATGCATGCACCAACTGACCGGGAGTAGACGGAAGAATCCTCCCGTATCCTATGAGTTGCCTCGGCTCATCACTATGATATTGCTTGAACAACTTGCAATTCACGAGTTTCTTAAATAAAGAAATAACGACATCAAATTAGAACTTAATAGAAAACTTAAGAATAACCCTAATTAATAAAAAACAATAATATTTTGAAAGAGTGTTTACGGGAGTACCTGAAGCATATCAAGCGGAGGTGGATCAGGAGCATTGGAGCTAACTTTGCTTCTAGCATGAATACTTTGAGGAGACTCTTGCTCCAGTACTTTGCCCTGAAGAACTGATTGAAGTTGGAAATCAAGAGCTGACAACCTCTCTTTAACCATTTGGTGCTCTTCCAAACTAACGCACTGGGCGTGAGACATCTTCATCCTCTTCCCCGTCCCATATACATCCTTAATACCGGCATAAGTGGAGTAACCTCTCACCTTACCCGGTTGCTCGGGTGTCCCTAGCGCCGCTTCCAAGACATCATGGTACCGATTCTCCTGAAATGTCCTAGCACGTACTTCAGCAACTTTCTCCTCCTGTCAATTCGAAAACATAATATTAGCATATGATGTAGGGTTCGTACTTACTATTAGCATATTACCACGCACCATCCTCGCAATAACATGCGCTATCGATGCTCCAAACTTCATACATTCTCATCTTTGGGTTCTTTTTTGTTCTAAGTTGCACCCAATTTCAGCTCCTTTCATTGCCTAACGTGCTGACCGACGACGAGCCTGTCACGGTCGATATGACATCATTAGGCGTCCACTTCTTCGTTGCGGTTCTCAAACCACCTGAGCCCCCAAGTGTGGATGTATATTCTTGCTCGCATTTACTTTTCCCTGCTCGCTCATTTTCTGTTCACAATAGTAAAAACGTAAGTATTTTGAAAGTGAGGGCTAAACCCATAAAAAACAGAACAAAAACATAAATACCAAGAAATTTTCACTGGTACTATAGCCCAAGAAGATCTCCCATTGCTATTTTGAGATGTTTTTTTCATGCTCCCAGACATCCGTTGGTGTGTCCGGACCAGCATCGGTGATGTACTCCTTCCTCAATCTGACTCTCCAGGAACACCACATTTCATTCATTTTTTTCAAACTCCTCGACTTATGAGTATCATCTTTTATGTTCCATTCTTTCTGCAAGAAACAAGAGGAAAGAACTATTAGTACAAATCAAACAAAACATAAATCAAGTTATATCACATATATTACTACGATTCTCACCTTTAAACTGTCCCAAAGAGCCTCTTTCGAATTTTTATTCACCTTTTCCCAACTCTCTATGTGGCAAGGCACAAACTGCCTAACCAATACTCTCATGCCGGTTGTGAACTGCGCATCATTATCACCAATAGGCGCGCCGTCATGTCTGAAAGAAATATGCTTAGCCTCTCGAGGAAGTATGCGGGCACTCTCTGCTGTGGCTTTGCCTCTAACCTTCCTGTTATTCTCAGATTGCACCTCTTGATTTTGTTGTTCTGCCGACATGGTACTGATAACCTAGGCGGCCTAGGTTATGGACAATTTTTCGTTTAACTAACAATTAGGAACTTAATTGCAATTTCACCAAATGCAATTACAATACACAATGGTTCAATTTAATATGCGGAAGCGTAATACAATTTCTCAATTAGCCAACTCAAGTATATGTCACTAACTCCTAATTAAGCCATTCAATCACAATCAACACAATACAAATAGGAATTAGTAAATTGAAATAGTAAAGAGTAAAGAGATGGCTCAATCGCGTGTTGACGGAGTTCAGCTTGCACTAGCGGCATCGCCTACGTCTCCGGGTCCCCAGTGCCCCCGCTTCTTGCGGTAAAAAGCCCGGTCCGCTCCAATAAACAAAGTTGCAATACAAAGGCGGAATCCAACTCTCTTTACACACACCGGTAGAGTAATTGGACCCTAGGTTTAATCAAACGATTCACAATGGAAACAAAAGAAAGTAGATGATGATTCTCTAAACTAATAGCACAACTAATCTCTCAATAGGCAATAGAACAATTTGGCTAATTAAAATTGAGAGATTATGAAATGGATTTAGCTATTTAGTAATAACTCAAGTGCACAACAATGGCTGCTAGAAGGTTTTTGTTTTTGCTAAAGGTTTTCAATAAAATAAAAGTGAAGAAGATGGTCCCCTTCTATACCTTTTCATTTCTGCACAAAATTAGATTTTCGGAACATAGCGTTATAACACCAAGTTATATAGAAAACATAGCGTTATAACGCCAAGTTATATAGAAAACATAGCGTTATAACGCCATCATGAGTTAGGACAAAATTTTGTGACGTTAGATTTGTATTTTTGTGCAGGTTGTACTTAGCGTTATAACGCCACGCTATGTACAAAACATAGCGTTATAACGCAAGTCCAAGTCAGGACAAAGTTTTGTGACGTTTGAATTTTAAACTAGCGTTATAACGCCAAGTGTGGCGTTATAACGCTATGCCAGAATTTCCAGTACTTAGAAGATTTAGCCCTCTTTGAGCACACTAACGTTATAACGCAAGGTATGGCGTTATAACGCCAACTCTCTGGAAATTTGATTGAAAAACATGTTTTTGAGCAAACTGATGTTTTTGAGAAAATTAAATTCATCATGATGATCTTATACAGTATCTAAGACTTAATTTTAAGCATTTGGAATTTTACCTGATCATTTACTATTTTAAAATAAGGTTTCAAAATCTGCATCGCTTTAGCGTTATAACGCTTGTGTTGGCGTTATAACGCTAGAGATCAGGACTTAACCAATTTGGCCAAGTACCTGACTCTGGCGTTATAACGCCACACGTGGAGTTATAACGCTATAGGTCTGGACTTAGCCAATTTGGCCAAAAACCTGACTCTGGCGTTATAACGCCAGAACTAGTGTTATAACGCTAACTCTCTGGAATTTTGGTGAAAATTTTGCACTTTTGCAAAATAATATTTTTGGGAAAATGAATTTTTTATTCATAAACTTTAGCAATATTTAAGAGGTATTTTTGCTAGTTTGGAATTTATTGCTATCTTAGTCCGATTTAGGATTTCATCCATCCACATTCTTCGGCGATCCATCTGAAAATAACAAATTAGATTCACGTCAACCTATGGTTATCATGAGTTGTACATAAGGTTTAGGGCTGGTTAACCATCCTAACCTACTCTTTGAATGCTTTGTCTCATTAGTGGACATACGAAAGTTGCAATCTAGCATTTGAGAAAAATTCGGCAGCATTTCCCCTTAGCTCCCTGGGTACGTCGACGCACATTTTCATGTACGCACGTACTCGTGGGAACAAAGGGGAAATGAGACCAAATTTTTCTCAAATGCTAGATTGCAACTTCTGTATGTCCACTAATCATAAATGAGACAAAACATTCAAAGAGCAGACCCACACGGGAACTATTCGAGATTAATCCCTATTGGATTAATCCCGAACGGGTACCGACCTAAATTAATTGTGTTTCGATGTTTTGGTTCTATATGACAATACAACTAGTTCGTATATATATATACATATATATCTATACACATATATATACACATATATATATATGAGGAGGGATCCATAGCCGCCAAACTTCCAACCGCTCGCAACCGCTCTATGGTAGCAAATGTAAATGACCGATCCGAACCGTTGAAAACATTCTCCATATTAATATAGACTTGCAAATCAAATTTTACATTTTTTTTATTTTTTTACTATTTTATCAGATGGATTGAAAATTTATTTATCTAACGATTTACAAACATCCAATTTTCAACCCTTCCGATAAAATAGTAAAAAAATTCCAAAAAATATAAATTTTGGTCTCCAAATCTACATTAGTATGGAGAATGTTTTCAACAATCCGAATCGACGATTTACACTTGATATGATGGAGCGGTTGCAAGCGGCTACGAATCCCTCCTCTATATATATATATATATATATATATATATATATATGCGATTCATTTATGCATATATGCAAACATGTATGCAAACTACAAATTAATATGACTAAATTAATTAAAAATTGTAAAAAATATCTCAATATATATGTAATTAAATTCACCTTGCTTCGATATCACTCCTCCTTGATCTCTTTAATCTTCCTTCTAAATAAAACAAAAAATTAATCCTAGAAAAAATATATAATATTCATAAATTTGCTAAATTTCAAAAATATTTTTGATGTTGTTGAATAAAAAATACCTCAATAAAAATATTATTGGAGGAATATTTGGTGGCAGCTAAAGAAAATAAAATCAATCTCCTTTTTTTTGAAGTTTTAATGGAGGAATATTGAAGTGCATTAATGGATTTCAATGAGATTGGCTGTTGGTTGGTTGAGGAAGAAAATAAAGGAGGCTGGCTGCTGGTTGGTTGATTGGCTGCGCAGGTTGGGGAACAAGAGATTTTATACATAGGGTTCTATGTACTTATCACTGATTTTTAATAAATAACCAGGGAAAAGAGATTACCACCGGATCTCATTACAGTCCGATGAAAACTTTCAATTTTATCACCGGTTTTAACTGAAGCATCCAGTGATAAGTTAAAATCCCATACTCAGACCCTTACTAGCAAAGCTTAGTACTGGATGTGTACTAAAAATCTGGTGTTAACTTTTAAAGATAATATCCAAAATGCCACTGATCTGTGTTATTCCCGAATTTTGTGAAAATTCGGTGATAATGGGGCGGCACTAAAGCCCATATGTGTTGTAGTGCATGTCTAACTATAGAAGAATACTTGAATTGTTCTCCGCAAACCGTCAGAAGAACCGCAAATCAATTTCTCTCCTCTTTCTCTTTCTAAGTAATGACAACTTATTCTTTATGAAAAATAAATGAAGAGATGATTAACCTTACATTAGAATCAACACATTTATAATTGCTTGTCAATAAAGCAATACTTAACAAAGGGAGATGTATATGAAAAGAGCGTCAGCACAGAGGGCATTTGCACCATCTCATGTCATGTACATGCACCATTAATTAAAAGATGCTTGTACAACGCGTCTCAATTAAAGGATATGATATGCACTGTAACTTGATTTAATGAATGTGCATTGAATCAACACACTTTTAATGGTCTGTCACTTTATTCAAAAGGTGCATACATATAAAACAAATTATATGTTTCTCTTATATGTGCCTCTTAAAACATACAGGTTAATGCATTGAACTTTCAATTAGATGCATTGCATCTTTTAATTAATTTTGATGAGGTGCGTCTATCTGTCACGCGCTCCTCTAGATTAATATTTCTTAATCAAATGCATTTTAATTAAGTCCATTAGCCCAACCTAATTAAACAGTGCATTAATTTTATATTGGGCCACATAATATTCTTACATTTGTTTCTCATCCTATAGCTTTACTAAAATGTTGGTCATGAAGAGCGGATGCAGAGCATGCTCAACAAATCTCAGCTGGTGGAGATGGTGTTAGAAGACACATGGATGAGTGCAGCAAGATAGAGCAAGATCAAGAGGTGGCTGTTGATGGAGGGAGGCTAATTACGTTTTCATGATCACTCCATACTGGATTTTACACGTTTTGATTTTGCTTTGATTCAATCTTGTGATTGGATTGTTATAATTTGGCCGGAGTTGTGCATAATTAGATATTGGTTCTGGGTTTTCTATGTTTAACTTGCATTCTTATTAAGAACTGGAAGAATAGATAGGGGGTGACACCGGTGTTAATTCCATCATGTGTACTTGTGAGTACACGAAAAACTTAATTTAATTATGAGTGAGTCTTTTATGTACAGGATTCATAGTAGAATTTGCCTTTAATTATTATGAAAATGGAAATAAATACTATTTATGCATAATTTAATGAAACATCACACACATTGGAGATAACGAACGTGGAGCACGGCCGGTTTGGTGCTCCATGGAGCAACCTAGCCTATCTCATATTTTATATATATATATAGTTAGGCCAAAATACTTTATAAAGCACGAAAGTGCATATACTTTAGATCCACATCTTACAATACAAAGTACAAATGATTGATCCAAACAGTTGAAAATATTGTCCATACTAAAATATACTTGAAAACCAAAATTTTCATTTTTTGAAATTTTTTTACTATTTTATCGAATAAGTAGAAAATCTACTGATTTACATACCTTCAATTTAGCCTTCTTGTACAGGATATATTCTGATTGGAATATAGGGGTATTCTATAGTTATAGTTGGGCATTTGTTGGCTAATGGCTTCGTAAACTCTACTTTATTTTTCAATGAAAAATGAAGTGGTCGGATTTCTCCACTTATTTCAAAAAAAAGAATAATAATAACCTGCAAAATGAAAAAAAAAAACAGTACAAATCCATTGAGCTTATTCATAAAACAACCGGTCATTAAATACAAATCACGAACCAAACCTTCAAACCAACCTTATGGTAGCACTCTGAATTTTCAATTCTTGAAAACCTGACTAGCACACATTAATTAAAATGTTTCAAAATAAAGGGGAACATAAATGAAACAGACGAAGTTTAACAGCATCATACGATATGATCAGATCATATGAATGAAATGGAAGTAATTTTGTGATTGCCATATTTTAAGCTGCTTGAATACGGCGTACTTCGATACCCGCAACGATAAGCCCACACTTTACGTAGTTTGTGTCTTTATCTTCGAAGCCCACTTCCACCACTTGATCACCAGGGTCATCATCACAGTGGAACTGTCCCAGCTCAAGCTCCATCCATCCATCCGATCTCTCTACTGGCCGTCCGACTTCTGACGACATCTTTCTTGTTGGATTAACACACACTACTTTCTCCACATTGGAGTTTCTAGTAGCCACTTTTGCGTGCTGTAACTTGTTGAGACCTTTTGAGATTTTCGGGTTAATTTTGAAGATGAGATATGCAACGTACGTCGTGCTACGCGAAAGGTCCGCTAGTTTTATTTTCGTCGTTATGTCCAGCCACCAGACTTTCAACAGCTCCGCTGTCTCCGGAAACCTTAACAGATTATTGTCAAATTCTAATTAATCTGATGCACCATATGTATAAACAATAGATTAGAGCGAAAGAGTGAGAGAGTGAAACCAAAGCAATTTTTACTTTGCAAAGCGTAATACCATGTATATATAGAGAGAAAGATTAAATATTTTGAAAATAATGCATTTCAAACTACAATTTATTCAAATTATACATTTTGAGCCGAAATTTCGAGTTAGGTTGTTCAATGAATTACCTTGGGTCGTCTTTATCAACACGAAATGTCCAGTATTGTGAGCTTTGAGAGTGTGCCATACATAATCTGCTTGAAGGATCTAATCTCGAGATAATATCCCTATTATTAATTAGTGAATGAAGATCAAACGAAAAATTATGTATAGCTCATATGCAATATTCACAAAAAACCCATTTTTTTCTTAGCTCATTATTAAAAATAACAAAATTTACCGTCTTTCCTTTTTTTTTAACGGACCTTCTTTCCTTAAAAATGAAAAAGTAAAAGGGAGTAGATGTAAGTATATACTTTGAAGAAGGCATGATAATATATATGTATATTTTTTTTTGAATAAAGATACGGTGCCTCCGACTCTGGCCGGTCAATATCCCAAAAAAGAGGCCTTCTAAAGTCAAAAGTGCGGGATCCGCGTGGGACCCACACGTCAGTTTCAGCGTCCATTTTTTTTCCAGCGGATAAACTGCATGCATAGGACGGCAAATGCTTTTTCATAAAACTGTTGTTGGGTCATAAAGCTGCTGAAAACATGATTTTTCATCAGAAATGCACAATTTCGTTCCTCTCTGTTATATACACGAGAGAGGTTGTGGGCACCCCTTCTCTCAGCTAATTCATACAACGAAAGAGGTTTTAATGTTGCAATTGAAATCACAAGATAGTCTCAAGTTCTTGACATTTATATTATGAAACTGTAAACTAGTCTCCCAGTGTATTAATTAATTACCTGATTGGCTCCGGTTGCACACTATCCGATGGAAGACTCTGTTTCCACCCAGCAAAAGTACAATTAATATATATGAACCAGCTTTTAGCAGATATTACAACTAAAACATTTGATTAGTGTTTTTCAAAAAACAAATAGTACCGAAGGAGGAGGTGTCTGGTCTAGGAATCCGATCGTAGGCGGAGATGTCTGGTCTGGAACTGGGGCAGAGATCATTAGCGACTGAGAATTCTGTGTCCCGCCAAGCAGTAAACAAAAAAACCAAAAACAACTTCTAAGCAACGAATTACTTGTGTGTGTCATTTGATGTTGAGTGGCAGGACAGCCATTTTGAAAAGGAAAAAAAATTGTACCGGCTGCTCTTTCAGATTAATATATAAATTTTCGATGTAAATGCTGATTTTGTCGCTGCTGTTGTTGAAAATGTTTGTTGTTGGATGCATGTGTCCGACAGAGCTCATAGGCTTCGTGATCAGGTTGCTAGGTGTTTGGGTTTCCACTGTGTCTGCGATATGACTCTGTTTCGGAACCGCCAACTGGTCAAAAAGAACCAAAGCAATCAGTTTATATCAAACATAATTACAATTAATAAATAGTATTTATAAGCAAGGACTAATTTGTGCGTGTCATTTAATGGTGAGTGGAAGAGCAGCCGTCTTAAAAATAAAAGACAATCGGTTTTGAGAAAATATTACGACTTTTTTATATACAACTTCACAAAAAAAAATTAAACATCTGAGTAGTTATTGTGAATTTGTGATACCCATCAGCTAATCAAGATTGAAGCCTCAAGACTCAAGACTCAATAATCAAGATTCTATAATTAGCTAAGTTAGTTAGACATTGTATCCTATAAATCGATACCCAGTGTATTGCCTCAGGCATATTCAATTTACAAGTAATACAGAAACATTTCATTCAATTCTCCTTATTGTTTCCCTTCTGTTCTCTACCAGTTTATATGGTATCAGAGCCAAAAAAAAAGGAAAAAGAAAGAAAGTCGTAGTACAGAGTTGAAAGAAACCTCTTCTTTGCCTACGCTCAGGGGCGGAACCAGAACACTGAGTAAGGGAGGGCCGATTTGCAAGTATAGTCTAATTTTAATGTTATAAAGATGTCAAAATTTAATTTTGATCAAATTATATAAATTTTTAACAATTTTTTTCAGTTTTAATCAAAATTTTAGCTAAAATCTTAGTGTTTAATTAAATTTAATTAGAAAATTAAACAAAGGGGTTTGAACTTTTCTGGACCAAAGGGGGGGCCGGGGCCCACCCTGGCCCCCCCGCTGGTTCCGCCCCTGCCTACGCTCGTATCAGATTTCTGTTTATCATCCTGTCACAGAACAAAAGGAGCCAGTTTTTAGGAAATTAGCAGTTATAACTTATAAGCAAGGATAGTAATTTGTGTGTGTCATTCATGTGGAGTGGCAGGGCAGACATTTGAAAAATAAAAAACACTGTTCTTACCCGCGTGCCGTAGCAGCAGCAGCACATCATTAATAGATTTCTCAAACCTTTACAACATTGTTCTACAGCATTCTCGCCCAAAGTATCGGGGCAGCACTTCCAGACCCATGTGAAGCCACTGACAGACATTGCTAACTGGGATTTGGAATTCAGTCTGATATGCAAGTGAAGTAGTGTATGTTAGAAACAAGATTCATAGATGCACATGTTTAGAATTGGGGACAAATGAAGGCCTTTTACCTAGATGTGTGGAGGGGCGACAGGCGACCGGGGGTCAAGCCAAACTTGGTCAAAAATGGCGAGCAAATGAAAAGGGATTGATGTACCTACTCTGTCATCTATCCATTACTTAGAAGACGCTCTCTTAGTTATATTGAAGTGATATGATTGAATTATTTAGAAGTCGCTCTCTTTGCTATAATGAAGTCATATATGTGATATATAAAATGACCGTCTCTCCTCGCTAATGTTAGGGCATTGACGTAGACTCAGCTCCTAATCATTTCCCTGCTCAAGGCATCATAGTTTCACCTTCTTTATTTTGGGCCTAAATCTTATGTGCATTAATACCAAATATTCTATCGACAATTCCTAGAGCCCAATAAAATTTAGCCCATATACTCATTTAAACCCATGTGATGAGTCCATGTAGAATTATATCAGGCTGAACCATCGAGAAGAAGCCTCTTCATTGTACACTTTTTCAAGGAAAAGACCCCCGAAATTTTTAAAGTAATATTTTATTTTATATAATGAAACATTTTAAAAAAAAAGAATTCCAAATGTATTCCCTTCAACGGGGTTACCAACCTCGCTCCCGAATTCAATTTGGGCTTCCGACTTTAAAAAAGAGTTGAGTATTTTATGGACAGTATCCTCTCCACCCATAAAAAATGGGTGCTCTCTGCATCCATTAATTTGAACCGTCCGATTAAATTTGAAAGCTTGACTGTCAATTATATGATTCAGGAGGGCTTTTGTTTTATAAAATCATATTCGTTCAAATCTAATCGGACGGTCCAAATTAGAGGGTGCAGAGAGCATACATTTTTTATGGGTGCAGAGGATATCAGTTCGTATTTTATGGACAAAAATTTAAACTCAAATTAATTGCAATAGTTGATAATCATCATAATTATATAATCAAATTTATTTTGCATCAATAGTAGTGAAATAAAGTTAATTTTAATTAATAGCAAATTTGCCTAAAAAAAATACAAAAATTAGGAGCGCAATTATAGGGGTGGTCAAACGGACCATCCTGTTAAAATAAAAATAAATTAAGCAAATCAAAATTTCTTCGATTTTGGAAATTTTAACCGAACCGACAAAATTAAGTTTGTCAACCGAATCAATAAAATCGAAGTAATATTTTCGTTTGTTGGGTTGAAGCGAACTTAAAATATCAAAACTCAACACATACACAAGTAAATTAAATAACAACATAAAATATATATAAAATATTCAAAATATATATCAATTGTCGACACTACATAGATTGTTCGATTAATTTATTCCATACAACATATGTTGATGTTTTTCAAAAATTCAATCCAAAATATTTTAACTTTAAGTCAAAAAATTAATAAATTCGATTTGTTCTGTTTAATCAGTTTTGAAAAATACGAAATGAATAAAGTATTAAAAACCAAAGTATCATATTATTTTATATTGTTGACGAGTTGAGCAAGACAGGATACGACTGGGGTAAGGTTGGAATACGACACATGATACGGTTGTCAGGATACAGCTGGAATATTTTTATGTGCACACCGTTCAGTTTTTTGGTCATAAGTTCTTCACTCGGACTCCGATTATGATGATTCAAAGTGCATTGAAAAGTTAAGAAAGAACTTTACAATCTTGACTGATTATCTAGTACATTATAGCTCTCGATTCCGGCAATACAATATACTAAAATAGAACATTATCTTGAACTCTTACAAAACAAACTTAATTTAACCTTAATTACTTATTTACTTCTAAAACCTACAAAATTTGATCCATTTAACATAATTAAACCTAGGTTTGAACATATATAATTTTAGCTTATAAAAGTACAAACCACTACAACAAACATGTGGTTGTGATCAAATATGTTATAGATTTTATAGATTTTAATACATCTTATGATATTTATTTTATATATACTATGATGTATTCTAATATTTTAGAAAATGACGTATCACCCGTATCGAATACGATATTCGCACCCACATTCGTGCATCATTAGATAATAAATCTCTTTGATAGTCGTCAAGGTACTTGGGCGAACTCGGTGCATATCATCTCTCCCTTGATACAACAAGAATTCTGTTATTGTACGAGAACCATGTCTAAATGGAAACTAGCAATTTTTTTGGATATTATGTGCTGTTGATTAGACACATGCAAAGACCTTTTGACCAGTAAGGCTTGGAGCGGACTTCATACTTCCGCTCCCTATTGGAGTGTCAACGGAAACCTTTTCGCTGTTATTATGTTCCGTTAAATGTTAACGAAACGTTTAACAAAACAGATTTTGATTTTGTTTGGGTAAACGAAATGAAAGACGCAATAAAGAATAATTTTGTTATCTAAACGAAATGGTAGACTAAAAATGTTCTTTCGTTTCTTTTGTTTTCGTCAGTTGTTAAGCAATTCTTTCAGATGTAGTTCATGGTCTGAAAATCAACATCTCCAGTCCGCGAAAATCTCTGAACTCAATTCTCTCGGTCCGCAAAATTTGAATTTGGGTCCGTTAACACAAAATTTGGGAAAAACTATTATGTTTTAGATGTTTAATCATTTTGTTTCGTTAACTCAAACGAAATGATTAAAAATACTAATTTCTTTGTTGTTTGATTAACGAAACGGTTAACACCAACTGATGCAATGTGGTTCTGCGCACGCTTTTCAAAAGAGGGCGTAACTTTTGATCCGTCCGTCGGATCGAGCTGAAATTTTGACAAGAACTCCACAACCCAAAGATCGAAACGAAACCAATTCATTATTTGTTTCGCCCATTTTTTGGGCCCGGATTCGCGATCTGAATCCTCCTTCATGGACTTTTGGACTTTTCTGTATTGTTTTTAGAGATTTTATGGTCTTTTTAGCATTTTTATGTATTTTCTGTCTTTTAGGGGTTGAACTTTTTCTATTTAAAGGTGATCGTGTTTTTTGGAGACGAACAAAGTATGAGTTTTTATCAAAGAATTGAGAATCTGTGTGATCTCATAATCAATTCTCTCTCTCCATTATTTGTGCAATTTCTTTATCGTTTCGTGCATCACCAACATAATATGTGATGTTTGATTAACGAAGCGATTAACGATCACGGCTATTTTCGTGATCTTTATTCACGTTTGACAACTCTAGTTCTCATGTTTTCTTTTTTAGGCCCCGTTCGGTTTTAACCCATTTGGTACTGTGGGTGGAAAAATGGGGGAGCAAGACTAACAACCCCGCACAACTGCGTGCCTAGGCTCCCGAATTTGAGATCTGCACAAATGCTTGTGCTGCTAATGCTATAGAACAGAAAATCTTCCAAAGATTTCTTTTATGCAGTAATAGAAACATGATATTAAGTAAATGAACTAATATTTTACTGATAGCCAATTAGAATGAATTTCGAAAGATCATGAATTTAAGTCTTCGTAAGCACAATGATAAAAATTTCGTGAGAGACATTTAGCAATGAATGTTGAAATTTCAAAAACTCTTATATGCTGGGAAGTCTCGTAAGAGACATAACAACTGAATTAATAGTAATAAAATTTTATTGGGTCCACGAATTGCCTACTTATTATATATTAATTAAGAAAATATATTAGACAGTATGAGAAAAAAAATGCAAGCACCGCTTATAAAAACTAAACAGAAAAGTACGGTTGAAACTACAATCATTCACATAATTTTTTCATGACCCATTAACCCGCACCATGAAAGAAACCGTACATATCCATTCAGCTGCTTCCTAATACAACCGGCCATTAAATAGAAAATACCAAACTTTTCTATGGTAGCATCAAGCATCCATTCTGTATTTCAAACCTTTTCTATATAGCACGTACGTACTTCAATACCCGCATAGATCAGCCCACGTTTCGGGTACTTTGAATTTGTGTCACCGAAGCTCAGCTCCACCTCCTCTCGATCATCAGCGTCATCGTCACAGTAGAACTGTCCCAGCTCAAGCTCCATCCATCCATCCGACCTCGTCACCGGCGTTCTGACTCCTCTACTCAGTGTAGGATTATTTCTTTCTGGATCAACACATACAAGTTTCCTCTGATAGGAGTATGTCTCTCCCTCGCAGTTTCTAAGCGACACTATTGCATGCTGCGAATTGTTGAGGCCTAATGAGGTGTCCGCATTAATTTTGAAGATGAGGTATGCAGCATATGTTGTGCTACGCGAAAGGTCCGCTAATTTTATGGTCGCCCCTATGTCAAACCACCAGACTTTCAAAAGCTCTGCTACCTTCTTAAACCTTCAAAGTTTGTTGTCATTTGTATATATAGACATATTCATGACTAGCGTAAAAACATTTATATTTTAGAATAAAGTACAAAAAGTACAAATAATTCAAATTCTATATTTTTGAATTCGAAGTTTAGATTTGAGTTGTGTAATAAATTACCTCTGATCATCACGCCAAGCCGTGTATTGTGACCATTCAGAGTGTGCCACACGTAATGTGCTTGCAGATATATTCCTATTATTTGGTAATTAGCAAATGAAGATCAAAGAAAAATTATAAATAGCTCATTTGCATTTCACTAAAACAGTAAAATAGCTCATTTTCTTAGTTCGTTATTAAAAACAACAAATTTTATCTTCTTTCCTTAAAAAATGAATAAATAAAAGGCAGTAGATGTATTTATATATTTTGCAGGAGCATGATAATATGAGATATGGTATTAATATGTTTCATGAAGTCGAAATTGTGCTTGGCTTCACATTGAAATATCAAATTTCAAATTTCAAATGACTAATAAAAAAATCGTTCAATAAGATTTGTTGATCTATTTTTGAGGCCAATATCGCCCCAAGCGACCCACTGCAGATAGTTCAGAGGACCCTTGCAGATGTGCAGATTTGGAAGGTGTGGTGTTAAACAGAGGAAGAAGTTATGGGGGGTATTCGGAAATATTTAGATATGTGTTTTTTGCTTATCTCTAGGTGTTCTGTTGTTCTTTGTCTCAGAGGTATTTGAGATGGATGCTGATGTTTAGAGGTATTGTAGTAATAGCCTAATTGTTGTAAAGACTGATTAGTAGTATAATAGGATGTTTGCAACTTGGCAGCTTCTGTCAAGAAATTAAAAAAAAAAGATTTGTTGATCTAATGATTGTGGTTCATCCAATAAGAATATAATCAATTTTTCACCTCAATTAAAAATAGTTAAAATTTTAAAAGAAATAATTTTTTTTTGATTGAATAAACAAGTAGTCTCAAGTTCTTTACATTTAAGATTGTGAAACTGTACAATAGTTTTCCAGTGTATTAATGAATTACCTGATTGACTGCGGGTGCACACTATCCGATGGAGGACTCTGTTTCTACCCAGCAAAAGAACAATATATATGATCCAGCTTTTAGCTAATTATACTACAGTAAAACATTTGTTTACTGCTTTTCAAAATAACTTAAAAAAGAAAAAAAGGAAAAAGAAAAGAAAGTAGTAGTACAAGTGAAAGAGGTAAACGTGCAGGCGGAGGCGGAGGCGGGGGCGGGGGCGGAGGCTGAGATGGCAGAGGCAGAGGCTGAGACTGAGGATCATTCCCACCAAACAAGCAATAAAAATAAAAACAGAAGCAAACAATTTTTGATAAATATATAACAAAATAGTACCTTTAATTTAAGTAAGAAATAATTTGTGTGTCATTTGATGTTGAGTGGCAGGGAAGCCATTTGAGGCAGAAAAAAAGGATTTGTACCGGCCACCATTGAGTGTGAACATTTTCGGCGTTGATGATGATGTTGTAGTTGATAGTGTTATTTGTTGAAGGTAGATCTCCGACTGAGCTTTTAGGATCCACAGTGGAATTTCTGTCTCCATACACAACCAATTCCTGTTTATCACCATCCTGTCAAAAAAGAAACATCCGTGCATTTTTTAGCATGTACATATAACAATTCAAAATAGTTAGTACTTATAAGCAAGAAGTAATTCGTGTGTGTTATTTGATGTGGAGTGGCAGGGCAGCCATTAATTTGAAAAATAAATAAAATCACGATTCGTACCTTCTGATCGCCGCCGCCACAGCACGCGTCCAAACTAAAGTTGGGGCTGCAGTTTTGGCATAGATAGAAGCTGAAGGCATTGCCCATGTGTAGTTCGAACTTGGAAGTTGGAATTCAGTCTGATATGCAAGTGATCGAAGTGTACTTTAGAAACAAGAGAGATAGATGCATTAATTTGCTTATGTTTTGAACTCGGGAGAAACAAGTCTCTCTACCTTGAGGAAACAAATAAAACGAATAGGTGGATGAGAACGGGTGATGGGGTGCCGAAGGTGAAGCCACCTTGGCCAAATAGGAATAGCACATATATATATTATATAATATATATATATATATATATGAGTCGGAACCACAATTTAGAAGTTCTTTGTTTATTCTAAAATCTTAATATATAACGAGAGGGCAGCGGATCCAGCTTATAAGTGAAATGATTACAGAGAGCTTGCATGTAAGTAAAATGTGAAAATTGGAACTTGTCAGAGACAGAGTGTATTATGCAAAATAGGTGAGAATAGACGCATAATGCACTTCTTGGAGTCGGCAGTAGCGGAGCTACATCAGGCCAGGAGCGCGGCCCTCTTTCTTGAAAATTTTCATTGCAAAATAATATTTTGTATTTATGTGATTTATCAAATTTTTTGTGTGAATAAACATATATATTTAAAAATATACATCATTTTGACTTCTAAAACATATAATAAATTTTATTTCTCTCTACGAAAATCAACTGAACAAATAAAAGAGTTTGGACCGTTTGGTGCTCTAACACTAATGGATTATTTCTTAGTACATGCTGCTTAGAATAGAATAAGAAGAGAACCATAGGGATAATGTCATATATAACCTCATTTTTATCCATCAACCTTTCAATAAATCGTACATTCCTTCAAGTATTCAAATTTGTTCACATTTGCCTATATATTAAAGTTCATGTAGTTCAATTATTATCGACAAATGATTCCGTTAGCACATTTTCTGGTGGTTTTCCCTTTCTTATCTATTCCGACGAATCTCTTTCCTGCAAATTGTTTTTGACACGCTTCTTTTGTTAGCACCACAAACTAATTCCACTGAGAATAATGTTTTTTTCTAAAGGTGAGGTATATCAATAACCCTAGACGTCAAGGAGAAGACATTACTACAGAAAAAGATTTTAATATTTTTTTTATATTTGTTGTACAGAATAAGAGATATTAAAAAGATTCAATAGCAGAATCAAAATTTTTGTTAAAATACCTTATACCGGCTCCTAAAAAATTGGAAAATGTGAAAAAACTTTACAAGATTTTATTAGCGGTTGTAAGTAAAGGCCGGTAAAAAGCTGATCATTAATAGCGGTTTTACGTAGGAACCGCTATTAAAACATTTTAATATCGATTGTTCCGTAGGAACCGGTTGTAATTTGTTTTAATAGTTATTCTTTTTTACAATCGATATTAAAGAGCTTTAATATTGATCTGAAAACATTGGACCAATATTATTGCACGGTTTATTTCTCACGAATCACTATTTTTCTTAATTCCAATATTGTTCATTCCATCCAATTAATTCAACGGTTAGAAAAAATGTACGTAACCACAAAACCAAACCAAAACAAAGTCAAGTAAACCACTAAACCAAAGAAAGCAACCAAAAGAAAGAAAAGTCCTAATTAAAGAGAACATACCAGCATCAGAAATCAAATATTGGCTACCCCATCCTAGAAAGCCCAATGGAGTCACAAGTGATGAGTTCCTCGCTAGTGGAGCCTGCAAAGCACTGTGCCTACACCAAGGAAACAAAGTCTCAACCGCTGATAGGCCTTTTTGTCAAAGACCCAAAATCAGAAAGGCCCATTAGTTAATTCTTTCCGGAAGGACCAGAAGAGCCTGCAAGTACCCGAATTAGATCATGAGTATAAACAACACTTCCCGAATGGAACTTAACCGAAATAGCATATCCCAAAAATAGCATTCAGATTAAACCGCCTTAAGTATAACACCACTACGGCACGATCTAAATAACTACCCACGATTGAGACCATGGACGAACCGACATCGTTAGTATAAATACACCTCCGTCCAGGAGGAAGGGGGATGAGATCCTGGAGAACACTACAACAAAACTCATAACTCAAAAGACAGGCAGTTAACCTCCTCGGTTAACTGCTTTCCACCCACTTCAACCCAAGAACACCTATGGGCTATCTCCCAGATAGGTCGTAACAGCGACCGTGGGGACACTACCCTCACTTGAACAGCTAGGTTATTTTATGGCAACTCCTAAAAAGGGGGAGGAGAACGAAGTAAAAATGCAGACAAACTCCAACACTATGGAATATGGAGACATTCGTTATGGGCCCCTGGTCTCGGAAATAAAAGCATTTACCGATCAGCCTCTCCCCAGACCCCTTTCATCAACCTCTACAATCAACATAATTTGCGAAGGAACGTCGTCGCGAGGTGACGACGAAAATACCCGGCGAATACATCTTACCAGTGCAATATACTCATCAACTCGACGCAAGCCTATCAAAAGTTCAAAATAGGAGGATACAAGGTCCGTCGGATACTAGTCGATACAGGTAGTTCAGCAGATATACTGTACTGACACACGATACAACAAATGGGAATCAACCAGTCGAAACTACGAAAAGCCGACACCCCCTTGTTCGGATTCACAGGTGATTCGATCCACCCGGAAGGAATCATCACCCTACCTATTCGGATGGGAGCGTTTCCGAAAGCAGTATCTGCCAAAATAGATTTTCTGGTGGTAAAAGTGAGGCTCGCTCAATATTTTTGGAGCAATAGTTTCTACATCTCATCTAGCCGTCAAATTCCCAACTTCTTCCGAAATCGGTATAGAACGAGGGGCGTAGAATGAAGCTCGAGAGTGTTACCATGCCGCACTGAATGGGCAAGTACACCAGATCGGCCCAGTAGAGGAAGAATCTGACCCTTCGGATTCCTCGAATATCGTCGAAACACAACCAGAGGAAGCACTAGCAAACATCGAAAAAATCGAAGATATTGAAATCGAGGAAGGCAAGTTCCTAAAGATAGGAAATGCCCTTTCCGACAGACTCAAGAACGATCTTATACAATTCCTCAAGGAGAATATATCATCATTCGCTTGGACAACAGAGGACATGCCGGGAATTCGAAGGGAGATATCTAAACATCGCTTATATGTAAGGCGAGATCACAAACCTGTCAGGCAAAAGAAAAGAAATATTGGGGCCGAAAGGCAGAAAGCGGTTCGAGTAGAAGTTGAAAAGCTGTTAAAATCAGGTTTTATCCGGGAAGTAACGTGTCCAGATTGGTAAGCGAATCCCGTGCTCGTCAAGAAGGCAAATGGAGATTGGCGCATGTGCATCCATTTTATCGACCTAAATAAAGCATGCCCGATGGACCCCTTCCCTCTATCTAGAATTGATCAACTAGTCGATTCGACAGCAAGGCACGTCGTGTTGAGCTTCATGGATGCTTTTTCAGATATAACCAGATAAGGATGTATCCGAAAGATGAAGAGAAGACCGCGTTCGTAATCGACATGGGGCTTTATTGTTACAAGGTCATGCCATTTGGATTATGAAACGCGAGAGCTACCTACCAGCGGATGGTCAACAAGGTATTTGAAGAGCAAATTGGGCGGAACATGGAAGCATATATAGACGATATGCTCGTGAAAAACATGAGGGAAGATCATCATATTAAAGACCTAGACGAAATTTTTCAAGCAATGAAAGCTGTAGCAATGAAGTTGAATCCGAAGAAAAGCTTCTTCGAAAATTCCTAGGCTTTGTGGTCTCGCAGAGAGGGAGTGAAATTCATCCGTCCAAATCAGAAGCCATACTCAACATGCAACCTCCGAAAAACCTCAAGGAATTGCAAAAGCTAACAGGACGCCTGGCTGCGCTGAATCGGTTTATAGAAAAAACAGGCGAAGTGTGCCTTCCTTTCTTCAAAGTGTTGCGTCAGGACTCAAAATTAGAGTGGAACAAAGAATGTGCAACAGCCTTTTCTCGCATAAAAGAATATCTGGTCAACCCGCATTGTATGTCCCGACCACAGCCAGGACAGCCCCTGCTACTGTACCTAGCCTCCGAGAACCAAGCTGTCAGCGCCACGCTCGTGACAGAAGAAAGGGGGAAGCAACTTCCCGTTTACTTCGTATCTCATATTCTAAGGGATGCAGAAACAAGATACCCACCCCTCGAAAAATGGCACTGGCCTTGGTCACGGGTGCCCGTAAGCTCAAACCATACTTTCAGTCATACAATATCAAGGTGCTCACTAGCACACCTTTAAGGAAAGTCCTTACGGACTTCAATGCATCCGGCCTACTCCTTAAATGGGCCCTCGAATTATCCGAATTCAATATAACTTTCCATGCGAGGCCCGCACAGAAGTCCCAAATTTTCGGTGATTTTATCGCTGAATATTCCGGAGAGCAACCCGTCGCTAATTCTTGGATGCTATTTGTGAACAGAGCTTCATCTCAAGCAGGGGCAGGAGTAGGCGTCGCGATGACAGGCCCAAAGGGGGGAAAAGCTCAACTATTCTATCCAGCTACTCTTCCCAGTAACCAACAACGCAGTAGAATACGAAGCTATAATAGCCGGACTGACCCTAGCCAAGGAGGTTGGAGCCCGACAAGTAGACTTGTTCAGTGACTCTCAGCTAACCGTCCGACAATTCAAAGATGAGGACAAAGTAAACGAAGAAAAACTTTTGGCTTACAAAACAAAGTTATTAACACTGATCGATTCATTTGAAAAAGCCGAAGTCTCCCATATCTCTCGAAATAGAAATGGTCCAGCTGACGCCTTGGCTAAAATGGCCTCATCCGGACAACTTGACAAGAAAGAACCGGTCATCTGCTTGGAAATTCCCAGCCCAAGTATCATGACTAAAGAAGAAATCTTCCCGATTGGAAACGGCGATAATTGGTACATGCCGATATGGAACTTTTTCACAAGAGACCTCCTTCCCTCTGATAGAATAGAGGCCAGACGAATCAGACGCATTGCGCCTATGTATTGTATTCGCGAAAATATTCTATACAAAAGAGGGTACTTAAAGCCATGGATGAGATGCGTCTCGGATTCAAACACAAACAACATACTGGTCAAGGTACACGAAGGAGTATGTGGAAGCCACCAAGGAGCGAAAACGTTGGCAAAACGTATACTTCGGGCTGGTTACTTTTGGTCAACTATAGCACGGGATGCAAGAAATTTTGTCAAATAGCAAGATCTCCCACATCCCTCCTTACGAAATGATCACCATATCGGGAGCATGGCCTTTCGACCTATGGGGAATCGATATTTCGAGACCCTTCCCCAAATCCACCCGACAAGTTAAATACATTATCGTAGCAGTCGAATACTTCACCAAGTGGGTTGAAGCGGAGGCTATCCAGAAGCAGGATTCTGCTTCTATCACTCGATTCATGTGGAGGAACATTGTCTGCAGGTTTGGTGTTCCACATGCGTTTGTAACCGACAATGGCACACAGTTCTGCTCAGAGCAAACAACCTTAGAATACAGAATAATTTCTCTTCTGTTAGCAAACCGTTCAGCAACAGATTGGCCGAAGTTACGAACTGAACAATCAAGGAAGGTTTAGAACGGAAGGTCAACGCCCTACGTAGCTCATGGGCGGACAAACTTGATGAAATACTATGGGCCTACCGTGTAACTCCCTGAGAAGCAACCGGGGAGTCCCCGTTTCAATTGGTTTATGGGTCAGAACCCATGACCCCACTAGAAATGATTAACCCATCAATCCGAGCTGAAGCCCATGAAGAAACGAAGAAGAAAGAAGAATGGAACTAGACCTAATAGACGAAACGCGTAATTTGGCCAGATTTACCATCATGGAATATCAGAGGAGAATTAAAAGAGCTTTTGATAAACATGTTGCTCCTATTAGTTTATAATAATCTAGAAGTCAATAATACGATAAATTATCATAAAGCTTTGTTCATGAATTGGGTGATTAATAAACTGTCATTTTGATACCTTGAGTATTATTGAATTATGAATCATTCCTTTATCTGACTTGAGTCAATAACTGGAATTGTGAAACTTCATAATACAGATGATATATACTCTTAAAAGTCTCTAACCAAGGTAATTAGCAGGAACACTAGCTTACCGTTATAAGGTTAGAATGTGGATTAAAAGATGGTTAAGTTTTACAAACAATGGACATGAGATGTCGTTTTAATCACATAAATACATGTTAGAAGAACATGGTATTTGACAAACCTCGAATGAAACATTAAATGGAATTGTGTACGTGTCATTAATGTTTTCATTCAGTGTTGAGTTCTAAAGTATGAAGTATTCATCTTTCCTACTAAGAGATGTGTATGTGTGATTGTTATCTAACGCTGTCGGTAAAACGCAGTCATAACGGTAGCTTTTCGGTATAGAATATAGCTTAGTTGAGTTAGTGATGGTTTACTGAAAGTACTATTGTCCCTCGTATCTTGATACAAGTTACAGTATCAGTGGGCCCCTTGATGGAGTAAGATTATCTGCATGCGGTATAATTACAAGAGTATTTGATAAGTCTGCTCAAGTTCGAGAAAAGATTAAGTTTGCAAGGATGACACACACCTACCTTGAAACTAATCTGATACTGTGAGACGAAAGAATTAACACGACTAAATTGTTTAGTGGATCGTGATATTGCATAAGTACAATGTCGTCTATGTAATTGGATGATCATAGTGCAGATGTCAGATGCCTCCTATGAATATAGAAATTAAAATGGTTTTAATTCTATTTACCAACATAACACAGATCATATTGGGTCAAACCGCATAGGAGCTAAATTAGAGAATCTTAATGATTAATTATAAAAAGTTATAATTAATATTAAGATGGTTATAATTAATTATATATGATATGATTAAAATATAATTGTCATAAAAGATGACAAGCAAAAACAACGGTTGAATTTATAGATGTATACGATATGTTGTATAAAATCATACTGCAACCAAACAAATACCAAACTCTGAGAAATATAATTGTTGAGAACAATTATATGTTTATATATATTTATATATATTTAATTTAGATTTTAATTATAGATAATGGTTTGAATTTGGGATGAAAGTCATTATCAAATTAAAATCTTAATTAAAAATTAATTAAAATCTTAATTAAAAATAAAAAAAATAAAAAATAAAATTGAGGTCGGCATGTTGGATAAAGGATATTTTTGGAAATTCACTTTTTCCAAGGGTTTATTTGTAAAAATGTAACCTCCTCATTTTGCTATAAATAGAGGGGTAGGGAGAGATAGAAAGAAGCACCAAAAATCGATTCGTACTCGTTAACTCGGATTCGTATCGATAAATATATACTCTCTTTCTCGTATACGGTTGTTTATGAGATTTGGAAAATAGTATTTTTGTGTTAGAGCGATAATCCATATTTTGGATAACAACGATTCACGAAGATATTTTATTTAGTCCGTATCTCGATGAATAGTGTTTTTGCGGGATATCGCAGTTTTCGGTATTTCTGGCAGAAGAAGTAAGCCGGTCTCTGGTCGTCCTGGTGGACATCTGGTAGAGGTATCAGACGTTTGATACTTCGATTGTCCTTCCGAGTCTTCTTCGGTCCAATTCGAATTTGGATCAAGGTATTAATGTTATATTAATCTATTTAATTTGTAAGTAGATTAAAGTTTTAGAATTCAGTTATGGAGTAGATCTGTTTAGGGATTACGTAGAGTTTTGATGTTAGGGATAAACGAGAGGTGGACACCCTCTATGGTTTATCCGACATACTCCGCTTATTCCCTGGCTTAAGTCAGACGTAAAATTTTTGTTTTACGGTCTTTCTGCTACTTAGGCCAATTGACGAGTTTTGAACTGTTCGTAACCCAACAGCTCTTAGGCAATTTCAGCCTGGGGATGTGGTATTACGGAAGGTTGAAGCGACAGGAAAGCGGGTCAAGAAATTGGAACCCGCATGGGAATGTCCCTTTCGGGTAACATTATCACACAGAAATGGAGCTTAAAAATTAAGTACAATATAGGGAGACGAAGTACCGAGAACTTGGAACAACATCCATTTACGTAAATTTTATCAATAGTAAGGTAGCCGTGGAAACTTTAAAACCCGGTGTAAAACCTCATGTATCCCGCAAGCTTTGATTAATGAATATATTTTTCCAATTTTGGACTTTGAACTTGCTATTTAAACTAAAGAAATCTCACGGGGTGGGACCCGAATAAAAGAAAACCCGCGGGGTGAGATCCGAGTAATAATTGCACATGTACAATAAAGAAACCTCGCGGGGTGGGACCCGACACTAAAAGAAAACCCACGCGGATTAAAACTCGAATACACAACAATGATACAAGGAGAGAACAACCTTGTACCAGAATAACACAACTGCATTTCAAATTATATCCTTCATCATTAAGGTAAAAATACAAGCTTCAAGGGGCATATCCCAGGAGTAAATTTAGAGAGAAAAACTATAAAAACCTAGAAAAGAGAGAAAGAGAAAAAATCCTAAAGATTGGAAGGATAACAAGCATCTCGGAGCAGTGACATCCAACTCTCCTGCTTTAGCTACCAGCTGACCTGCTGCTGGTCGCCGCATCTTCTCCCGATGGATTCTGTCGGGGCCGAGGAGCCAACCTAAGTAACCTGCCTTAGGGTCTCAGGAACAGGAAGATGAGCAAGCCACCTTGAGAGGGGAAACGGGTGGTGGAACCCAATGGTCTTGGCGACACGATGACTAAGCTTCATTTCTTTCACCCGCCCTTGGGGATCTCAAAATTTGTCTGCCTCTTGATCCTAGAAGAACCCGTCCAAGTCCAAGTCCGCCTTTGAGAGAAGACGAACTCCTACCTTATCTGCAATAATGGAAAAAAAAAACAGGAGATGTCTAGGAAGCCATTATACCAGAGCAGTTGGACTGGGCCTTTCAAGGCATACAGGGCAGCATGACCAAAGGCAGTGCTGTTCAAAAAGTCGGAAACAGAAGACGATTTCAGTAGAGCAATCTCTTCATCTTTTTGCTTCTCCCGGTCGAGTGCAGCGTCCAATTCAGATTGAACATGCTGCATCTCTCGTTCTAGGTGCTGCTTCTCACTGGATAATGTTCGATTCAGAGAATCTAAACGGCCCAAGCGGTCCTTGAACTCATCCCGCTGCATCACCAACTTGGTTGTCCGGGTGGCGACGTCTGCGAGATCAGGGATTGTTAATTTTTTGGATGCATGAGCAAACTCGTCATGCACCCGGCTCAGAAAACACCCGGCCTCAAGAAGAGACTGGTTCAATTTCTTGATAACAGCTAAAGAGTCTTCCTCCTGGCTGTTCATGTAGGGAAGCCGGTTGGCGTGAAATACCTGTAGGGCGTAGTTCCCTAATTAACTACAGCCCGACTGGTCAATCTTCAGGGCTTCTGCCATACCCGGAATATTCATGCACACCGAATTCGAGTATTGAGCAGGGAAGCCCTCCCTCCAGGGGAATCCAATACCAAACTCCATGTTTAGTTCCTACTGCTCCTCGGTAGTGAGGAGAGCAGCAGGAGATGCACCAGATCCGCTTGGTTTAGAGAGGTGCCTTGATTTCTTACGGACTTTGTCGTCAAGAGTAGTCTGACGCTTCTTTTTGTCCGTGCAAGGAGGATGGGATGGTTCAGGCTTCTTTGACCGGGAGGATGGAGGAATTTGAACATCCCGGGGTTGTTCGGTATCCGAGGCAGAGGGAACGTCCTCCACCTGAATTAAAGGGATCTCCTCTCCGTCATAAATGATATTCATAGAGCCTTCGTGTGAAATCAAAAATGAAAAGAAAAAATGAGAATGTCATAAAAAACTTAGAAAGCACAATCATAATCCTAAATAACGGGTAATACCTTCCACAATCTGCTCCACGCGAGCGATTAAACTCCCTTCTTCTGAACAATTGGGAAATTTAACATCCCAATTGATTAAAGGTCTCCACGCCTTGCGGATCCCCGCTAGGCTGGGAACCGATTGAGGATTCTCGAGAAAAAAGTAGCGAGACTTCCACCTGTTTATTCTCCAAGTGCTTTTGGTCTTAAATATCCTAGAACGATTTTGCCTTTGTTTCAGGCTTAACCATTCTTGATCCACCCGAGTGACCAAATAAAAATGGTTAAGGACTGAAAGGGTGGGACGGTCGGTTCCTAAAAAAACGAAGTTTATCCGAAAGAAGGTTTCTAAAGAGGTAAGATGGCACTAAGCGTATGCACTGAATTGTGCGGGTGCCACGTCAAACCGAATTAAAATCGAATTAAAGCAGCTCATCGTCACACTATCAGCATGTGAAGCCGAGTATGTGGCAACATGTGAGTCAAGCTATCTGGCTGAGAAATTTACTGCATGATATGAAGCTCCAACAACACGAGGCGACTAAGATCCGAGTTGATAATAAGTCGGCAATCGAGTTGGCCAAGAATCCATTACATCACGAAATGAGCAAGCATATTGATGTGAGATTCCACTCTATTCGGGAACACATAACGGAAGGAGAAGTTCGGGTGGTTCATGTGCAAAATAATGACCAAGTTGTGCACATATTCACGAAAGCGTTACTGTCAACGCTATTCAAGAATTGCAAGCAAATGCTCGAGATGATGAACATTCGTGACTTCAGATTAGAGCAGGATGGAAATAGTAATTCCAAAGTCTCGAACATAAGAACATAAGGCAAAAGGGGAACGAAGCGGAGGGTTATGAATCCGAAAGACATCAACAAGAACTCGAAGGAAAGGTCGAGTCATGAGATGAACTCATTATGAGAACCGAACCAAAGAGTTCAGGAGGATAACAAGATAGAAGATCTCGAAAAGCCAAAGCCAAACAGAACTCCAGACAATCATCATGGCATCACTCAAGAAGACAACTCGAGTTGAGAGACCGAGTTTGCAGGAGCAGAAGGTAAAATCTGGCAAGAACCATCGATGTCGGAGATAACATGTCAATGCAAAGACTTTTGTAACAGTGACATTAATGAGCTACATTTTACTAGAACTAGTAGCTGTAGATTTTAGGGATCTTATAACTATTGTATCTTTTAGTATAGGACTAGTAGCTGTAGATTTTAGGGATCTTATAACTATTGTATCTTTTAGTATAAAGAAGAATAGATAGTAGATACAAATAAGTGATAAACTATTGTGATTCTCACCGTTGAAATAGAAGATTTCTTTCATAGCAAACTTTCCACCCTCTCCGATCTAAATAATTTTGCTTTTGACTTCTCAAAGATAGTTCATCCGGTAAAATATGCTGAGCGTCATTTATTTTAAATGAGTTATTGACGATATCCGAATGAACGTGTGCATGTATGACCTGTGAGTATTTGAAAACTTTCAAATTCGAAAACATCTACCCTTAGAAAAGTATTCAAGAAACTAATCAATGAGCCCACAGCGTGACCCGCGTTAATTATAAATTAAGAACACCTAATACAACTGGCCTATAAATAGAAAATACCAAACCTATGGTGCCATTCTGAATTTCAAATTCTTGAAAACCTCGCCAGCACACTTTACATGGATTGTTTGGAAATTAATAAAGGAGAACATAAATGCAACAACACACAAAGTTTAACAGCATCATAATTCATACATCATGAATGAAATCATTGTAGTTCTGTGATTGCCATATTTTCGACTGCTTGAATAGGACGTACTTCAATACCCGCATAAATAAGCCCACGTTTCGGGTACGTTGGATTTTTGTCTTCGAAGCCCACCTCCACCTCCTCTTGATCATCAGCGTCACCATGAAAGTGGAACTGTCCCAGCTCAAGCTCCATCCATCCATCCGGCCTCGTTACCGGCGTTCTGAGTCCTCTACTCAGTGTAGGATTTCTTTCTGGATCAACACATACAAGTTTCCTCTGATAGGAGTATGTCTGTCCCTCGCAGTTTCTAAGCGACACTATTGCTTGCTGCGAATTGTTGAGGCCTAATGAGGTGCCCGCATTAATTTTGAAGATGAGGTATGCAGCATATGTTGTGCTACGCGAAAGGTCCGCTAATTTTATGGTCGCCCCTATGTCAAACCACCAGACTTTCAAAAGCTCTGCTACCTTCTTAAACCTTCACAGATTGTTGTCATGCAAGCATTAAATGATATCAGAGTCTTATTTTTCTGTTGCATCGTGTGTGTTTGTGTGTGTATATATATATATATATATATATATAGTGAGGCTATGGTGTTCCGCGAAGTAAAAAATCTATTGTGCATCGTATGTATATCTCGAATTCGGTTTTCAAGGTGAAATTCACTCATAAAAAATGACCCAGAAAATCGTTAATAACAACTTTTCTATCTATAAAAAATAATAAAAAATTCTAACAAAATGTAAAATTCGGGTTTCAAGGTGATTTCAACATGAAGATAATGTTCAACGGTTTGGATCGCTCGTTCGAACTCTAAAATTCGAAATATAGATGCCAAATATAAGAAATTTTGTACTTCGCGGAACACCATAGCCCAAATATATATATATATATATATATATATAGAGGGGGGATCCATGGCCTCCTCCTCGTGGCCTCCACTCCGTAGCCTCCAGCCCTATTTTCCACCAAAATCAATGAATATGGCCGATCCGGACCATTCAAAATATTACTCATACTAATATAGACTTGGAGACTAAATTTTAGATTTTTTTGAATTTTTTTACTATTTTATCGGACATGTTGAAAATTGGATGTCTATAAGTCGTTAGATAAATCCAATTTTCAACCCGTCCGATAAAATAGTAAAAAAATTCAAAAAAATTTAAAATTTGGTCTCTAAGTCTATATTAGTATGAAGAATGTTTTCAACGGTCCGGATCGACCATTTTCATTGATTTTGACGAGGAGGCTAGAGGAGGATACGAAAAAGGAGGCCAATGGATCCCCCCTCATATATATATATATATATATATATAAAGAGAGAGAGAGAGTTGTGCTACTATGTTTTGCAAAAAACACGTTTTACATTTGTAGAACCATTGAATCTTGGATTATCATGTTGGCACAAATCACAAAGTGTGATTCAATGATTCACATTTATATTTCAGAATAAAGTACAAATAATTGAAATTATATACTTATAGATTCGAAATTTCCATTAAGTTGTTTAATAAATTACCTTTCATCATCTCGCCAAGCCGTGTATTGTGGCCTTTCAGAGTGTGCCACATGTGATGTGCTTGCAGAGATTTTCCTATTATTTAGTTAGCAACTGAAGATCAAAGACAAATTATATATAGCTGATTTGCATTCACTAAGACATTAAAACACCCTTTTTTCATAGTTCATTATTAAAAATAACAAAGTTTACCTTCTTTCCTTAAAAAAGAATATATATAAATAAAAGAGAGTAGATGTGAGCATATATTTTGAAGGAGGCATGATAATATGAGATATGTTCTTATTATTCTTCAAGAAATCAAATTTGTGATTGACTTCACATTCAAATATGAAATTTGAAAATTCAAATGGCTGATAAAAAATCATTCAAATCATCTCATATGAAATCTCACTAGTATTAATTTTTCATTTTTTTATTTTTTTTACTACGGATGTATAAATTAATTTGTTGATCTAATAATGATTGTGGATCATCTAAAAAGATCATTTTTTCACCTCTATTAAAAATAGCAAAAAAGTTAAAGAAATAAAAAAAAAACTGATCTATAGTGAGATTGTAATATGCAGATCGGAGTTGAACGATTTTGATCGGCCATTTCTTTTCGAATTTGAAATTTGATGTGAACTCAGGCACATTAATCTTGATTTCTTGAAACATAACAACATAGCTGATAGTAATACATATACGAATACTATTATGCTTATTTGCCTATGGGATTGAAAGATGTGTTAACGTACAGTTTCGTTATTTTGTCATAAAGATGTACAAAACATGATGTCTAGTTAAATGCACAATTTAGATATTCCACGATTAAATACATGAGAGAGGTAGGTCCGTTTTTTCTAATAGTAAAAACTTAATAAATAAATTATAAATATAAAGAAACATTGCTTTTGAAATTCGAAAAATAAAAAAGGTAGGAGTAGTGAACACCGATCAATTAAAAAACTCAAATAACCGATGTTGCGAACATCAGTTTTTAAAACTTCGATTTTTTTTGTGCGTTGAATGGTTTGCAGCTGCAATTTTTTGTACGCAGGTTTTTTATTAAGAAAAATAATAATAATAATTTTAGTTGGGTTTTATTTATGTAATTTTTTAACAACTTCAATTGCGTTCGTTGAAACTTCAATTAGTTTTTTTATCGTCACAAGCCATCGAGACGTAGATATTGGAGTCTACTTCCATCTTGTCGAGCCTAATTTGTGATTGGAGGGATGTGCATCTAAAATTTGACACCATGCATCTTCAATTTATGTCTTAATTGGTAAATTTTTATCATGAGTTTGTGTCAGAATCAATTTTGAATCGCTCGCTTCTCCGATCACAAATTAGAATCGATGCGATGAAAGTAGACTCGAATATCTACAACTTAATGGCTTGTAATTGTAAAAAACTAATTATAATCCCGACGAGCGTAGCTAAATTTGTTGTAAACAATATTAAGTATGATAAGTTTTTCTTTTCTATAAACTTCGTCTACACTCATCGGGACTGTAAACATTTTTTTATCATCGCAAGCTATTGAGCTGTAGATATTCGAGTCTACTTTCATCACGTCGAGTTTGATTTGTGATCCGAGGAATGTACATCTCAAATTTAGCTTCATCTTCAACTTATGTCTTAATTAGTATTTTTATCATGAGTTTATGTCAAAATCAATTTTGAATTGCTCGTTTCTCCGATTAGAAATCAGACTCGATGCGGTGGAAGTAGATTAAAATATC
Organism: Eleocharis quinqueflora; assembly: GCA_964058865.1. Taxonomy (NCBI): domain Eukaryota; kingdom Viridiplantae; phylum Streptophyta; class Magnoliopsida; order Poales; family Cyperaceae; genus Eleocharis; species Eleocharis quinqueflora. Next base: position 126,837 of record CAXKVX010001975.1, on the reverse strand, counting down.
TACAACTCAATAATTTGTGACGATAAAAAATACTAATTACGATCCCGACGAATGCAACTGAAATTGTTACAAAAAATTACCTAAAAATAACACAACTGTAATTTTTTTTATATCGCAAGTTATCGAGTTATGGATATTCGAGTCTATCTCCATCGCATCTAGTCTGATTTGTGATAGGAGAAATGTGCATCTCAAATTTGGCTCCATTTTGAACTTATATCTTTATTAGTAATATTCTATCACGAGTTTGACTCAGAATCAATTTTAAATAGCTCGTTTCTCTGATCACAAATCAAACTCGACGCGATGGAAGTATACTCGAATATTTACAAATCGATGACTTTCAACGATACAAAAAACTAATTACAATCCCGATAAATGCAACTGAAGTTGTTACAAAATTACCTAGATATAATCCAACTAGAATTAAATTATTAATATTTTAATTAATATAGAAATCAATATACAAAAGGTTTGCAGCTGCAAACAAGTCAGCGTAAAAAAAAGTCAAAAATTTTATTAACCGATGTTTGCAACACTGATCATTTGATTTTTTTTAATTAATCGGTGTTCACAACTCCCACCTTTTTCATTTTTCAACTTTCAAAGCAATTTGTTAATTTATAATTTATTTATTAAATTTATAATATTAAAAAAAGACGGGAGGTAGGCCTTATATGAGCACCCTTGTGTCAGTTAATTCTAACCATGGTTTAATTGGAGAAAGAAATCCACCAAAGGAGGTCTTAATATTGTTGATTGAATACAAAGGAAAGTCTCAAGTTCTTTACATTTAATATTGTGAAACTGTATAATAATTTTCCAGTGTATTAATGAATTACCTGATTGACTCCGGGTGCACACTATCCGATGGAGGTTTCTGTTTCAACCCAGCAAAAGAACAATATATATGAACCAGCATTTAGCTAATGATACTTGTTTTTAGCATTAAGGTCAGAATAGTAATAAGAATAATTATAAAGGTATATTGGTTTAGCTTTTAGTTTTTATGTTGTGATAAGTAGCTAAGATACTATTAGTAGGTTTTTCTGAATGATAATTTTCCATTTCGGAAAATCATTAGTTGTATTTTCCGTGTATGGAACTATTGTTCTTTTATTTCAATGAAATAGATGGGCTTTTTCTTAGGTCAAAAAAAACTACAACTAAAACATTCGATTACTGCTTTTCAAAAATAAATGATAAAGGAAAAAGAATGGAAAATAGTAGTACAAGAGACAGAGGTAAATGCGCAGGCGGAGGCGGAGGTGGAGGCGGAAGCGGAGGTTGCGAAGGCGGAGGAAGCTGATGATCATTCCCACCAAATAATAAGAAAAACCAGAAGCAAATTAACAATTTATGATAAATATATATAACAAACAAAAATAGTACCTATAAGCAAAACAAATTGTGTCATTTCATGTTGTGTGGCAGGGCAGCCATTAGAGGCGGAAAAAAAGGATTTGTACCGGCCACCATTGAGTATGAAAATTTTCGGCGTTGATGATGGTGTTGTAGATGATAGTGTTACTTGTTGAAGGCTGTTCGCCGACTGAGGTCCTAGATTTTCCGGTGTTGTAGTTGATAGTGCTACTTGTTGAAGGCTTGTCTCCGACCGAGCTTCTAGGATCAACTGTGGACTTTCCCCCTCCATTCGCAATCAATTCCTGTTTATCACCATCCTGTCAAAAGGAACACAAAAACATCCAATTTTTAGCATGTACATATAACTATTAAAAGAAGTTAGTACTTATAAGCAAGAAGTAATTCGTGTGTGTTATTTGAGTGGCGGGGCAGCCATTTGAAAAATAAATAAAAAGCACAGTTTGTACCTGCATATCGCTGCCGCAACAGCAGCACTTCATCGCGTCCAAATTAAAACTGGGGCTGAAGTTTTGACAGAGAGTGAAGCTGCAGGCATTGCCCATGGGTAATTGGGATTTGAAATTCGCTGATATTTTTGGCAGAGAGATAGATAGGAGCAATTGTTTATAATTAGAATTCGGGAGAAATGAAGGCTCTCTAGCTACCTTGAGGAAACAAATAAAATGAATAGGTGGATGAGGACAGGCGACGGGGTGCTCAAGGTGAAGCCGATTTGGTCAAATACGACAGGCACATGCATAATTTAAAAGTATTTTATAAAATCATAATATATGACGAGAGGGCAGCAGATCCAGCTAATTGGTAATTGACAATTGGAGGTTGATATAAGTCATATAACTCCCCCTGTTATGTCCCCTCATTTCTCCACCTTCACTTACACATGGGGCCCACGGGGTTTGACTTTTAGGGGGACTGCGTTTTGGTACAACTAGGGGCAAAACAGGGGCATGGGATCTTTATTCTTGACAATTTGTATCTAATAGAAATGTGCAGTCCTCACGTAGAATTCGGACCAAGTCAGCAAGCCATGCAAAATCCTTCACACTTCGAGGAGCTAAAAGTGGATCTAGGAATAATTCGATAGAAAGAGGGGAAGGCGATTTGTTCCTTCAAGAAGGAGACAGCTGGACATCACTACATGGTCCAATTTATTTAATATTAGAGATATAATAAATAAATTATAAATAAAAAGAAAGAGTGGTTCAAAAGCGCGAAAAATAAAAACTCTCGGAATTGCGAATACCGGCCTTTTGGATTTTTCCAAAAGGCCGTGTTCACAACACCGTACAATTGAACTTTGAATTTCCTCTCTGTGCTTTGATTTTTTAATAAAAGTTCGAAATTTTTTTATATCTAACCTAAAAAAAGTAAGAATAATATCTATGATCTTAGATTCAAATTTTTTGCAATAATAACTCTATCTTTTAACGTTCATGTTCATGTTCACGTGTGTTATCTAGACGCATAGGTTCAGATGTACTTATAAATCATACAAAATATTTCTAAGTATCTCAGAACACATGCGTCTAGATAACACGTGAACATGAACGTTAAAATAAGGTTATTATCATCAAAGATTTAAATCCAGAGTCATAAATGATATTCTTATTTTTTAGGTCAACATAACAAAAATTTTAAAACTTTGAACATTGAATTTTTTATTATTTAAAATATTAATATTTTAATTCATGAGTTGGATTGTATTTAGGTAGTTTTATGTAACAACTTCAGCTGCACTCGTCGAGACTGTAATTAGTATTTTTTTATCGTCGCAAGTCACAGAACTATAGATATCTGAGTCTACTTTCACAACGTCGAGTCTGATCTAGAGGTGTGATAAGGTCCCCGGGGGCGGACCCGCCCGTGACCCGACCCGTGCCCGTGGTAGACCCGTGCCCGACCCGTGAAAAATGGACCCACGGGTTTTGGGTGGGACGGGACGCCCTCTTGACCGTTGGACCTGTGCTAGACCCGACCCGCCGGACCCTTGACCCGACCCGTGCCCGACCCTTGGACCCTTGAACCCGACCCCCTGGACCCGTGATTGAAATGATTGAAATGATAGAAATGCTTTATGTCACTTCTAAATTCAAAAAAATTCGAAAATATTCTCAGAAAATTCAAAAAATTTCAAATTTCAAATTCACCATACCTCTCTATAAATAACACCCTCCACTCTCACTTATTTCACACATCTATCTTTCATTCTCTCTTTCAAATTCTCAATAATCACTACTCAATTCTCAATTTACTTTCATAATTTTAATATATAAGTTATAACTTCTAAGTTTATAATAATACTTTTAGATATATTAATTAGGTTTAAATATTTAAATTGTTAATTTATATTTATTCTCTCATCATCCACCATCCGTGCAAAGGTACGTTTAAGATTTTAAGTAAAGGTACGTTTAAGATTTTAAGTTACAATTTACATTTAATTCTCGAATTTATATTTTTTTACGTAACAATTTTGATTCTTATCAAATTTTATTATTTCTAACTCACATTTTAATTCACATACAATTTGTAATTCACATTTTTATTCTTTAATAACTTCTAAGTTACATTTTTTTATTTTCAATTGTAAATTAATTTATTAATTTATAAAAAAAATTCGACATATTTTTTAGTATTATGTGAACAAAATTTGACAATATTATTTGAGTATTATTTGAACAAAATTTGACAATACAATTTTTGTTCTTCTATTTTTAATTCACATTTAATTCACGCTTTTTTATTATTTCTAACTCACATTTTACAATATTATTTCTTTTTTTTCAATTTTAGATATGGCATCTCAAGAACCAAATCCTAGCATTTCGGTTGAAGAAACAATACGAAGGATGAGTGTTGAGCTATTCGGTGAGGATAATCCCCATCCCCCAACACAATATGCAAACATAAACCCCCAAACACATCCACAATTTTATCAACCACAACCACAATTTTATCCACCTCCACGACATGCAAACCTCCCATTATATCCTCAACACCCTTATTTAGCACAAGATGTTAATGTTCCACCGACTCAAGTCCCTCCACCAACGATTCAAACTCAAGCTGAAATTGTCCCTCCACCATCATCTGTCAACGAAAGTATTCCTCCATCGTCGCAGCCATCATCAAATCCATCGCCAGAAATCCAAGAAGTAGAAGTGGATCCAAGGCAAAAAAAAAGAGAAAAACGACCGCGCCTAAATATGATGCACCATGGTGGCGTTTCTATGAAACAACTCATGATGCTGACGGAACTGTTTTGACTTTGAGGTGCAAGGTAAAAAATTGTAAAGGTTTTTTCTATTACAAAAAGTCTAGCGGTATGAAAAATTTTAAAAAACATGTTGAAAGACATGAAGAAAATGGCGACGAACCACAAGAACAACCTGACCAACGGTTAGTCCAAAGTACTATTAACCCTGACGGTACGAGGACCTTGGCCAAGTATGATGAAAAGCGCATGTTAAGTGAAGTTGCTAGGTATATTGCCCATAAAGAAAAACCAATTAGTATGGGTTGTTGTTCTAGTTTTGCTAGATTAATAATAAAAGGCGCTGGTCAAGTAATGTACAAGCCATTTCACCACCGCAAAATAGTGGCCGAAGTCAAGAAACAATATTTAGAACGGAAAAATGAATTGTTAGCCATTTTTGGTTATGCAAACTATAATGTATCCATCACATCTAACTGTTGGTCCGCAGGTAAGGGTGGTTTAGGGTATTTTTGTATTACTGCACATTATATTGATGACAATTGGATTTTACAGAAACGAGTTTTATGTTTCCGTAATCTTGATTTTCCGCACAATGCACACGTTATTTACCAAGCCATAATTAATGTTTTGCATGAATTTAATTTAAAAAGAGATTTAGAAAACAAGATTTTTTCAATTTCTTTTGACAATGCAAGCAACAATATGAAATCTATTGATTATTTTTTAAGTGCATTAAATCCCATAATGAATGGGAAATTATTTCATCAAAAATGTGCATGTCATATTTTAAATCTCACCGTTAAAGCAGGTATTAAAACTGAAGGTATTAAAAATTTAATTTTTAAATTCAAAGATGGTCTTCATCACATTTTTTCAAATAATGTTAGAAAACAAAATTTTCATGCATTGTGTTCACGCTTGGGTTTGAGTAATTTGATAGTTCCATGGGATGTCGATACCCGTTGGAACTCCACGTATAGATTGTTCCATCATTGTTTACCATACAAGAACGCAATAAATGAAATATTGCGGAACTCAACCGAGGGGATACAACTGATGATGAACGAGGGAGAATGGAACCAATTGGAGAAATTGACAAACTTTCTACAAGTTTTTTTCAAAGCAACCGTCAAACTTTCATGCTCGTATACACCATCTGCACAAGAGTTACTTCACCATCTATATTGCATCACCAAAGTACGTAATCTATATTTATGTTTGAAACAATCATCATCTTTCTTTATCCATCTCTTATTCTCTTATATTTTTTTTCTTCCAATTCTCTAAGGTCTATCGTCAGCTTGAAGATATAAGGGCTAGACCATAATTTGACTCCAATCGTTGAGGCAATGAGAGAGAAGTTTCTCAAGTATTGGGAAGAAGTACCTCCTATCACTATTATAGCGAACTGTCTGCATCCGGCCTTCAAAAAGAAGTACACAACAAGATTGATTCAGAAGTACAACCAGAATCTGAAGTTACCATATCATACGGTGGAAGCCGAAGTGACTACTTTATTCGACGGAATGTTCGACATTTACAATGCTCGACATGTCTCAAGGATGACTTCTGCGTCAACTCAACCACAAAGGTATGAATGCAATATATTTAGTAATATTTGAAGACTCAATTTATTTAGTAATTTTTTAACACTCAATAACTTTTTTTAATCACAAATAGAAGGACCAGTTCTTTAGGCTTGCTTAGCGAGCTAAGGGAGGATGAACCTCAAATGCTAAACACTAACGAACTTTTGAGTTACTGTTTGGGAAGTTTTGAAGACGATGACATCGACATCCTAGATTGGTGGAAGCGACATTCTGGCGCATATCCAGTTTTGGCAGCGATGGCTCACGACGTTTATGCAGTGCCCGTGTCAATTGTACCATCCGAGTTATGTTTCAGTTCCGCTGGTAGAATTTTGACCGACAAACGCACCAAATTGGGTACAACACGGTTCGAGCAACTTGTGTGCTTGAAAGATTGGATTGATGCCGAAGAGCGTAATCAACATGATCCTAATTTTCAAGAAGTCGAAACTCAAGAAAGTAGTACTATGCCAAGAAGTCCTGTCGCCGGCGACGATTCTGATGATCCATTGTGCATTGACGACGACGAATTGTGGTATCTGAACAATGAATTCATGCGTGCAATGTAGTAAGTTTTTAATTGTAATTGTAATTATATTTTTCTTTTTTACAACAATTTTTTCCAATGATACTAACAAAAAAAAAAGTTAGAACTCCGCCTATGTTGTCTTATTCACATAGCCGGTCCCAAGCCCGGAATAAAGGAGGAGGGTAACTTTTAAAAATGATATAATTATAAAATATATTTCTCAAAATATTACAATTTTTTTCTGAATTTTTGTGCATTTTTTTATTTTTTTAATATTTTTTCGAATTTATTCAGAATTTAGAGGTTTTTTTGAACATTATATGAATATTTTTTATTTTAAGAAAGATCATAAATAAAAATGATATAATTATAAAATATATTTTTCAAAATATTACAAATTTTTTCTGAATTTTTGGGCATTTTTTTATTTTTTTAACATTTTTTCGAATTTATTGAGAATTTAGAGTTTTTTTTAACCTTTTTATAAAGAGTTTTTCAAAGCAACCGTCAAACTTTCATGCTCGTATACACCATCTGCACAAGAGTTACTTCACCATCTATATTGCATCACCAAAGTACGTAATCTATATTTATGTTTGAAACAATCATCATCTTTCTTTATCCATCTCTTATTCTCTTATATTTTTTTTCTTCCAATTCTCTAAGGTCTATCGTCAGCTTGAAGATATAGAAGGGCTAGACCATAATTTGACTCCAATCGTTGAGGCAATGAGAGAGAAGTTTCTCAAGTATTGGGAAGAAGTACCTCCTATCACTATTATAGCGAACTGTCTGCATCCGGCCTTCAAAAAGAAGTACACAACAAGATTGATTCAGAAGTACAACCAGAATCTGAAGTTACCATATCATACGGTGGAAGCCGAAGTGACTACTTTATTCGACGGAATGTTCGACATTTACAATGCTCGACATGTCTCAAGGATGACTTCTGCGTCAACTCAACCACAAAGGTATGAATGCAATATATTTAGTAATATTTGAAGACTCAATTTATTTAGTAATTTTTTAACACTCAATAACTTTTTTTAATCACAAATAGAAGGACCAGTTCTTTAGGCTTGCTTAGCGAGCTAAGGGAGGATGAACCTCAAATGCTAAACACTAACGAACTTTTGAGTTACTGTTTGGGAAGTTTTGAAGACGATGACATCGACATCCTAGATTGGTGGAAGCGACATTCTGGCGCATATCCAGTTTTGGCAGCGATGGCTCACGACGTTTATGCAGTGCTCGTGTCAATTGTACCATCCGAGTTATGTTTCAGTTCCGCTGGTAGAATTTTGACCGACAAACGCACCAAATTGGGTACAACACGGTTCGAGCAACTTGTGTGCTTGAAAGATTGGATTGATGCCGAAGAGCGTAATCAACATGATCCTAATTTTCAAGAAGTCGAAACTCAAGAAAGTAGTACTATGCCAAGAAGTCCTGTCGCCGGCGACGATTCTGATGATCCATTGTGCATTGACGACGACGAATTGTGGTATCTGAACAATGAATTCATGCGTGCAATGTAGTAAGTTTTTAATTGTAATTGTAATTATATTTTTCTTTTTTACAACAATTTTTTCCAATGATACTAACAAAAAAAAAAGTTAGAACTCCGCCTATGTTGTCTTATTCACATAGCCGGTCCCAAGCCCGGAATAAAGGAGGAGGGTAACTTTTAAAAATGATATAATTATAAAATATATTTCTCAAAATATTACAATTTTTTTCTGAATTTTTGTGCATTTTTTTTATTTTTTTAATATTTTTTCGAATTTATTCAGAATTTAGAGGTTTTTTTGAACATTATATGAATATTTTTTATTTTAAGAAAGATCATAAATAAAAATGATATAATTATAAAATATATTTTTCAAAATATTACAAATTTTTTCTGAATTTTTGGGCATTTTTTTATTTTTTTAACATTTTTTCGAATTTATTGAGAATTTAGAGTTTTTTTAACATTATATGAATATTTTTTATTTTAAGAAATATCATAAATAAAAATGATATAATTATAAAATATATTTTTTTAAATATTACAAATTTTTTTCTGAATTTTCGTTCATTTTTTTTGTTTTTTTTTATTTTTTCGGATTTTTAAAGGCATTTACCATTTACAAACTTTAAAATTCAAAAAAAAAAAATTTGAAAATCCCGCCGGGTCGGACCCGCCCCCCATAAACCCGTGACCCGTGCCCGACCCGACCCTTGCCCCGACTCGACCCGACCCGTGCCCGTGAGACTCGTGGAGGTCTATCACGGGTCGGGTTGCCCTTTCGGACTTTGGACCCGTGCAAACCCGACCCGTGAGACCCTTGAGACCTGGGGACCCGTGACCCGTCGGACCCTTGAACCCGTGCGGGTCGACTCGTGCCCGACCTGACTCGACCCTTCGTCACAACTCTAGTCTGATCTGTGATCGGAGAAACGAGCAGCTCAAAATTGATTCCAACGCAAACTCCTGATAAAAAATTACTAATTAAGACATAAGTTGAATATGGAGCCAATTTTTAGATGCACATTCCTCCGATCACAAATCAGATTCAACAGAATGAAAGTAGACTCGAATATCTACAGCTTCATGGCTTGCGACGATAATAAAAAACTAATTACAATCCCGACGAGCGCTGTCAAAGTTTGTAGAAAAAATATACTAATCATACTTAATATTTTTTCTAACAACTTTGACTATGCTCGTCGGGATCATAATTACATTATTTTTATCGTCGCAAGTCATGGAACTATAGATATCTGAGTCTACTTCCACATCATCAAGTCTGATTTGTGATCGGAGAAACGAGCGACTCAAAATTGATTCCAACGCAAACTCATGATAAAAAATCACTAATTAAGACATAAGTTGAATATAGAGCCAAATTTTAGATGCACATTCCTCCGATCACAAATAAGACTCAACGCTTTGGAATTAGACTCGGATATCTGGAATTTTGTAGCTTACGATGATAAAAAAAAATATAATTATGATCCCGACGAGCGTAGTCAAAGTTGTTAGAAAAAATATTAAGTATGACATTCATCCCAAATTCAAAACCATAATCAATAATTAAAATCTAAATCAAATATATATAAATAAGCATAAACATATAATTGTTCTCAACAATTATATTTCTCAGGGTTTGGTATTTGTTTGGTTGCGGTATGATTTTATACACTGTATCGTATACGTTTATAAATTCAACCGTTGTTTTTGCTTGTCATTTTATATGACGTATATAATTTAATCATATCATATATAATTAATTATAACCATCTTATTATTAATTATATCTATTTATAATTAATCATTAAGATTCTCTGATTAGCTCTTATACGATGTGACCCAATAGGATTTGTGTTATGTTTGTAAATAGAATTAAAACCATTTTAATTTCTATAATCATAAGAGGCATCTGACATATGCGCTATGACCATCCAATTACACATACGATGTTGTACTTATGCAATATCACGATCCACTAAATATTTTAGTAGTGTTAATTCTTTCCTCTCACAGTATCAGATTAGTTTCAAGGCAGGTGTGTGTCATCCTTGCAAACTTAATCTTTTCTCGATCTTGAACAGACTTATCAAATATAATTACTCTTGTAATTATACCGCATGCAGATACTTTATCAAGGGGCCTAGTGATATTGTAACTCGTTCAATATATGAGGGACAATAGTACTTTCAGTAAACCATCACTACCTCAACTAAGCTATGTATACCGAAAAGCTATCGTTATGACTGCGTTTTACCGACAGCGTTAAATAACAATCACACATACACATCTCTTAGTAGGAAAGATGAATACCTCATACTTTAGAACTTAACACTGAATGAAAACATTAATGACACGTACACAATTTCATTTAATGTTTCATTCGAGGTCTGTCAAATACCATGTTCCTCTAACATGTATTCATGTGATTAAAACGACATCTCATGTCTATGGTTTGTAAAACTTAACCATATTTTAATCCACATTCTAACCTTGTAACGGTAAGTTAGTGTTCCTGCTAATTACCTTGGTTAGAGACTTTTAAGAATATATATCATCTATATTATGAAGTTTCATAATTTTAGTTATTGACTCAAGTCAGATAAAGGAATGATTCATAAATTCAATAATACTCAAGGTAACAAAATGAAGTTTATTAATCACTCAATTCATGAACAAAGCTTTATGATAATTTATCGTATTATTGACTTCTGGATTATTACAAACTAACAAATAAGCATTACCTAACGGTTTAATCTGGAAAGGTCAAGAAAATTTTAAAATTTTGAAACTGCTTCAACTGTTATAACGCTTACCAAACATTATATAACGGTTCAATCTGGAAGTGAAACTACCGAGGTCTTTTATCTCAAATTTTTCTTTCAAGCATTTTTTTAACTAATGATTTTTTTCACAATTATTTTCGGTAACTATGATGTCATCAACATATATAAGAACAATGGTTGTATCTCCATTCTCATGTTTTGAAAATAATGAATTATCGGATTGGCTTACTCTAAACCCACAATTAATTAAAAAATGAGATAGCTTGTCATACCATGCTCTCGGTGATTGCTTGAGACCATAAATAGCTTTCTTTAACCTACAAGCTAAATTAGTATCGTATTCTTTTTTATTACCCGTTGGTAGGGACATATATATCTTTTCTTCAAGTGTCTCTTGGAGAAAAATATTTTTTCACATCCATTTGATATAAATTCCAAGAGTTATTTATTGCTACGGATATAATCCGCATGGTATTCATTTTTGCAACTGGTGTAAAGGTTTCTTGGTAATCAATATCGTATATTTGGATATATCCTTTGGCCACCAACCTTGATTTATATCGTTCAATAGTACCATCACTATTGTATGTTATTTCATAAACCCATTTACAACTAATGGATTTTTTATCTATGGGTAATTGAATAATTGTCCAAGTATCATTTTTTTCTAAGGCACATGACTCTTCTCTAATGGCCTTGCACCATTTAGAATCTTTTATTGTCTCATTAAAAAAATTTGGTTCTTCATTTTTTTGATATTGCACTTAAAAAAGTGTGAGGGCTATTGCTTATTTTATCATATGAAAAAAAAATTAGATAGGATATTGAACCTTGTAGGTTACGAAATCATGTAACCTTGTAGACGGCTTTAATGGACGAATTGATCTTCTCAATGAGGCTTCTCCTCCAACATCGCTACTTTCTTCCTGCTCTCCTTCTTCTTCTTCGGTTTCAAGAGAGGTTCGGTATGTGTTGTCATGCTCCCCCTCACTTGTATCTTCTTCATCTTCCACTTGCACATTCTCATTTGGTTCTCCTTCTTCAACTCTTCTTCATATATCTAATTCTTGTATAATAGGAATCATAGAAAAAATGTGGTCTGATTTATTGGTGTCACAATTGTTAGAACCAGACTCTTTATAAAAAGGTTCATTTTCTCGAAACGTTACATCTCTAAAAACATAGAACTTGTGATTAATAGGGTCATACCATTTATAACATTTCTTTATTGAAGAATATCCAAGAAAAATAGCTTTTATAGTGGTCTTGTCCAACTTATCAATTCTTTGTGTGTGGACAAAACAAGTGCACCCAAAAATTATTATGTGATTTATATTTAATTTTCTTTTATACAAGATCTCTAAGGGACTTTGATAATTAAGAATTGAGCTAGATAATCTATTTATTAAGTATGTAGCGATAAGGACGGCTTCCGATCAAAAACATTTTGGAACATTATTATTAAATAAAAGAGATCTAGTTACTTCTAATATATGTCTATTTTTTCTTTAGGAAATTCCATTTGTTGAGGCGTATATATACATGTGGTTTGATGAATGATCCCTTTTTATTTTACAAATTTGGTAAAATTGTTGTTAATATATTTCTTACCATTATCGGATCTAAAAATTTTAATCTTTGTGTTATATTGATTTCAACTTCATTGCAAAATTCTTGAAATTTTGAAAATACTTCGGATTTCGATTTTAGCAAATATATGCAAGTAGTTTTTGAAAATCATCAATAATTAATACAAAATAATAAAATCCATTATATGATGCTAAGGGTGCGGCTCTCCAAACATCGGAATGAACAAGTTCAAATGGTCTTTTTGATTGTGTAGTTGATGTGAAAATGGTAATCTTGTTTGTTTACATAAAATGCATGTGTCACATTAATATTCACAATTTTAAGGTTGGAAATAATTTTTGAAGAACATTATTAGATGGGTGTCCAATTTTTCTATGCCACAAATAACCTAAATCGTCTTTTTTAATGTAAAAAAATATTTTTTGACAATTTAAAACATAAAGACAATTATAAAAAAACCTTTACCAAAGATTTATTTGGTCGTCAATTCTTAAAAAATGACATTTTTAGATGAAAAAATAATTTCACAATTTAATTCTTTTGACAATTTCCCTACGGATAATAAATTTGAGGTGCAATTTTTAACATGCAATACATTTTTATTTCTTTGGAAAATAATGTGATTGATCCAATGCCTCGGATTTTCATCTTTTCTCCATTAGCCACGTATACAAAATCTTGTGTTTTGCCTTTTTTGATAATCACGTACGAGTGCTTTATTACCAGTTATGTGGTCAGTGACACCTGAATCTAAAATCCATGCTAAATTCCTTCCTAAGGCTTTTTCACTATTTTCTTTTAATTTTCCTAAATGCTATATTTATTTTCACTCACTTTCGGTTCTTATTTTGTGGGCCTGGAACCATTTCTATTTTGTGGTATAACATAACTCTTAATATTTGGGCTTGTATCAATGTTATCCTTAACTATATGGCTTACAACTAAATTTGAGTGTTGGGCTCCAATATAACCTGTATTGGACTTTGCGCGATCTAATTTTCTTCCTGCGCAACTTGTTCCTTCGCGAGTGTCACCAGAGGAGATTTCATTCCCCACTCGATGCTCTCATTTCGCCTCTATTCCATCGCAACATGTACAGACTCTTCTTGGAGGTTGGTGCACAACCTATACATCAACAAAAGAGAAGATTGGGAGCCAAATGACAGAAGGTGATGGAGCTGAGGTTGATCGCTTGTTGAAAGTAGGTTTCATTTGGGAAGTCCAATATTCTGAATGGATTGCAAACACAGTTTCGAAGGATCCATTTCCTTTACCTAACATTGATGCTCTAATCGATTCCACTCTCCAATTTAAACATCTCAACTTCATGGATTCCTTTTTCAGGTACAATTAAATCAAAATGTTTAATCCGAATGAGGCCAAAATAGCGTTTGTGACATATTGAGGTATGTGTTGCTACAAGGTGATGCTCTTCTGCCTCAAGAATACGGGAGCCACCTATTAGCGAATGGTCAACAAGGTGTTTCACCATCAAATCGATCGAAACATGGAGGCATATGTTGACGAAATGGTGGTGAAGAGCACAATCGCCGTCATCCACATTAAAGATCTCCAAGAAACATTTGAAGTCATGCGATCAGTCGGTATGAGGCTAAACCCGACGAAGAGTTTTCTCAGGCTCCCGAGAGGCAAGTTCTTGGGCTTCATCGTGTTCGAAAGAGGAATTGAAATTCACCCCTCTAAGCGCAAAGAAATTTTGGAGATGTTCCCGCCAAGTAATGTCAAGGAGGTACGAATCCTCAGGGAAGGATTGCAGCTCTCAATAGATCAATCTCTCATTCGGGCGAAGTATGTTTAACTTTCTTTCATACACTAAAGAAGGCATGGAAGTTTGTGCGAATGAAGCATGTCAAACCGCATTCGAAAACTTAAGGAGTATCTCACAACACCTCATGTTATAAGCATACCTATTCCCGAGGAAACACTTTTGGTACATCTCTCGGCTAGCGAAAAGAGCGTCAGTGTAGTACTCGGTTGAGAAGAGAACACTATGCAACAACTAGTTTACTTCGTCTCTTGTATTCTACGAGATGCGAAAACACGTTACACACCCTTGAAGAAGTTGGCATATGTTTTCATATTAGCTTTTCGAAAGTTGAAGCCTTACTTTCAAGACATTCCACTCGGGTGATGACATGAGAACCATTGAAGAAAGCATTGGGAAAATTTGAAATTTCAGGGTGAATGCTGAAATGGGTAGTGAAGCTATCCGAATTTGATATATGCTTGTTCCCCGAACAACCATGAAATCACAAATCCTGGCAGATTTTGTGGTCGAAAGTACGGTCCTATCGTAGTAGATCAAGAAGTAGAGGACAAAAAATGGGTAATTTATGTGGATGGTGCATCCTCGATGAAGGGCTCAAGAATAGACGTGACGGTGGTGGGACCGAAAGGTGAGATGCTGAATTATGTTCTTCAGCTTATGTTTGTGACATCCAACAACGCAACCGAATACAAATTATTGATTGCTGGTCTTCACCTCCCTAAAGGAGCAGGAGCAAAAAGGGTCATCATCTATAGAGGCTCAAAGTTGGCGGTAAATCAAATTGCTGAAGAATACAAATTAGAGATGCAAAACTGGAGAAACACCTGGAGAAGCTGTGGACGGCTAGAGAGGATTTCAAACATACTGAGACATTTCGTGTACATCGGGGTAAAAACATAAAGGCCGAGGTGTTCTCAAAACTTGCAGCAGATGGAGACCTCGACAAAGATAGGCTAGTAACAGTTTTCGAGATGCATCGCCTAAGCATAGAGATTGACTACACCGAGCAATTTCAAATCAGGTGAAGAATGGACACACCCATGTGGAACTTCCTCACCCGATATTATCTACCTGAAGATCCGGGTGGAGCAGCTCAGATCTGAAGGCAATCTTCCATGTTTTCAGTCATCAAAGGAATCCTATTCAAAAGGGGTTTTAGTTTGTTGTGGAAACGATGTGTTGGCAAGGATCAAGTAGAGCAAATTCTAAGGGAGATCCATGATGGAGTATGTGAAAGCCATCAAGGCGCCAAAACAATCCCGTTTCTAGCCTTCCAAGCAGGGTTTTATTGGCCAACAGGGAAAATCAACAATGAGATACATGACTATCTAATGCAAATTAGACCGGGAGCTTTGAAAAAAAAATCAACAACCTGCTATTGCACGTTTGTAGGTGGGAATATAATCACATGGAAAAAGAAAGAAGCAATGTGTCGTGGCACGATCAAGTACGAAAGCGGAATATCGAACCATAGCATTATCCGCAAGTGAGCTTACATGGATTAAACAATTGCTTGGAGAATTAAATTTCACAATCAAGAATCCAATGAAGATGTATTGTAATAATAATACGAAAAGGCATATTGCCTCCAATGTTGTATTTCTCGAAAGGACTAAACATATTGAAGTAGATTGTCATTTCATAATAGAGAAGGCTCAATCTAAAGAGATTGCAATATCGTATGTGAGTAATGAAGACCAATTAATCTTCACAAAATGATTAATTTTGAAATTATTTGAAGACACAATTAGCAAGTTAGGATTAGTGGATATTTAGAATTCTAGCTTGAGAGAGAGTGTTGAAAATAAAATAGAAAATTAGAAAAAGAATAAAAACTTAAATAAGTATTGTAAAGAAAAGAAATAGATGTTATACATCGTTAGGGAGACAACCGTTAGTATTGAAGCTGATAATCATTTGCAAGGTGGACATATAAAAGGTCATAGTATGAAAGCAAGAGACAAGTTTTCTGAAAAATAAAGTAAAAAATCATTCTGAAAATAAACAAATCCTTCATAAATTCCTACAAATTCACACTAACGATAGTCGTCCTATCAGCCATATCAGTCTATTAGATGACAGTATTCCTTCTTCTAGGCTGGATAATTAATAAAAGTAATTGATAAAATAAGTTAAAGATTCCTATGACATTAACACAAGACAACGAGGAAGAGGGTTGCACATGACAAACTGGTCTTTAACAATAACACAACAACAAGGAACGAACAAATAACTGCCTCTCTTGCTGCGTTAGAATCGGAGGTTTGTGGATGTAGGCAAATTTGAAGGCAGAATAGCGTTACATCTTATGTCACATACTCTCTCTCTCTCTTGTGCTCTCTCTTTATGATATATCTTGCAATTTTTTTATGTTCATACTTGTTAGAAAAACAAATTGAAGTGTGATCAAATTGGTACTTGTGGTTTTGTTGATTACGTGTGCTTCAGCTATATGATTGCAAACAAGTCGCTCTCTTGTACTCTCTCTTTATGATATATCGAACTATTTACAAGTCGCTCTCTTACAAACAATTTTTTTTATATGATTGAACTATTTACAAGTCGCTCTCGTAGCTTATAACGAAGTCATGTGATATATATAAAATGACTATCTTTACTCGCTCATGTCAGGACATTGACATAGACTCAGTTCCTAACCATTTCCCTGCGCAAGGCATCATAATTTCACTGAAGACACTACGGTTAATCTTCCATCAAAAACTAAAAGACAGTATGACTAATCACCTCACATGATCACACATCAAAAAATGTGACCGCATTATGCTACACGTTATTTGTGCGCTTCTAAGTAATTTTGGTTTTTGATGAAGATAAACAAGAGAAGCACTGCACTGCGTTACATTTCTTTGTTTTGGGCCTAAATCTTCAGTTTGTGTTAAAACCAAACATTCAATCCGACAATTTCTAAAGCCCGATAAAATTTAGCCCATTTACTTATTTAAATCCATGCAACGATTCTATGTAAAATCGTATCAGGCTGAACCATTGCCCGTCTATGACAAGAAGAAGCTTCGTCATTGGTACACTTTTTCAAAGAAAAGACCCCCGAAAATTTTAATTAATATTATTATTATTAAATATAATTAAATATTTAATGAAAAAAATTAGATTTCCAAATATACTTCCCTTCAACGGGGTTTCCAACGCCGCTTTCGAATTCAATTTTGGCTTTCGATTAAAAAAATAAAGGATTGACTAATTGTATTTCAACTATTGTATCTCGTCGGAGTATTCCAACTAAATTTCTAAAAATAGAAAGTCAAAGCGCTTCTAAAACAAAAAAGTCAAACAGTCAGAGCGAAAAAAATGAAAAGTTAGACTGCGCGCATTATTCTGAACGTTTCCGACCTACACATTATTAAGAATGTTTTCCATAGAATGCGTGTGCAAACTGAACAAAACAGGTGTTCAGACTAAATAAAACAGGTGTTCAAACTAAATAAAACAGGTATTCAGACTAGTTTTTCAAGTCTGTTTTTGCACTTCTTTAAGTCATTTCTACACAAAAAATGAGACACGAACTAAAAAAACAGGTGTTCAGACTAAATAAATACGTGTTGAGACTAAATAAAATAGGAGTTCATACTAATTGTTTCAAGTCTGTTTTGCACAAAATGAGGCACAAACTAAACAAAGCAGGTGTTGAGACTAAATAAAACATGTGTTCAAACTAGTTGAAAGAAGTGTTCATACTAGTTGTTTAAAGTTTTTTTGCACTGTTTCATGTATGTTTTGCACATAATTCATGCGGTGGTAACTAAATAAAATAAGTATTCATACTAAATATAACATATTTTCATACTAGCTGTTTTAAATATGTTTTTCCAATGTTTGAAGCATTTTTAGAGAAAATTTGAGCAAAAAGGATGGAGAAACAAAAAAATTGTGATTTGCAAGCTTTAGAAGTATTTTCAGGGTCAAAACAGTGTCGATACGGGGTAAAACCATGGTAATGTGTGTGCGTCGTGTCGTGTGGTTTCCGAAAAGTTCTCATACACGCGAATCGTAGTTACGAGTCAAAAGTTATGTTCGTTCGAAGATCAAACGTTATTTTGTGCTGATACTAACTAAGATATGGTTATACTAGTTAAGACTAAATACAACACGTGTTCAGACTAAATATAACAGGTGTTCAGACTAAATACAACAAATGTTTAGACTAAATACAACAGGAGTTCAGACTAAATAAAATAGGCGTTCAGACTAAATAAAACAGGTGTTCAGACTAGTTATTGTAGGTCTGTATTTTGCACTGTTTGAAGTCAGTTCTACACAAAAATGAGGCACAAACTAAATAAAAAAAATGTTCAGACTAAATTGATGTTGATACTAATTCCTCAAGTGGTGATATTACCACCTTTGATGTTGATACTAATTCCTTTATTGTTGATATCGATGTCTCAAGTGGTGATACTATCACCTTTGGTGTTGATACCAATACATTTTTTTGTTTGGTCGGTTCGGTTGAAACCAAAATAAATTAAGCAAACCAAAAAAAATTCGGTTTTCAAAATTGTAACCAAACCGACTGTAAGAAATGAAGAAATGGACGCCTTCAGTGACGACTGCATTGGAGAAGAAGACTGAAGCACATAGTTAGTTAGGAAGTTTATTTAGTACAGATAGTTACCACTTAGCTGGATCAATTATGTTAGTGAGTAATGCTTAGTTGTAATTGTACGATTGATTGAAGGGTTATAAATACTCATGTATTGTAAAATCAAGTAGAAGAGAAATCGAAAATTCATACCCTCGCAATATCGGTAAAATCCATGATTTCCACAACAGATAGTTGTCCTGATTTAAGAGTTGTATGTATTTGGTGAGAGAATTAAATCAGTTGATTCGATCTTACAGTTGAAAGAGATAGATTGCCAAACGTCATGGTGAGATAAATCGAATAAGATAAGAGAGAGTATAGAGATTAGTGTGGAGAGAGGAAGAAGATGGAGCTTGCGCTCTTAAATGATTCTGATACCATATTTGATTTTGTAATAGAGAGAATAATAGTTTTTCTCATAATTATTTCTCTTCTACTTGATTTTACAGTACAGAGGTATTTATAACCCTTTAATCAATCGTACAATTACAATTAAGCATTACTCACTAACAATATTGATCTAGCTAAGTGGTAACTAACTGTACTAAACAGTATAACAGACTGCCTAACTAACTATGTGCTTCAGTCTTCTTCTCCAATGCAGTCGTCACTGGAGGCATCCATCACTAGAGGCATCCATTTCTTCAACTCTTACACCGACTGAATAAATTTTGTCAACCGAAACAATAAAACCGAAGTAATATTTTGATTTGTTCGGTTGAACCGAATTTAAAATATCAAAACTCAACACAAACACAAATAAATTAAATAACGACATGAAATATATATAAAACATTCAAGATATATATCAATTGTTGACATTACATTGATTGTTCAATTAATTTATTTCATACAATATATATTGATGTTTTTCCAAAATATTTTCATTAAGTTTAAAAATCAATAAATTTGGTTTGTTCGGTTTAATCAGTTTTGAAAAATACGAATCGAACCAAATATTAAAAATCTTAGTAATTCAAACTTTAATCTAATCGATCTATTTAAACCAAAAAATTGAACCATTTAAACCAAATTTTAATGGTTAGGTTTTAAACTAAATAAACCAAATCATTTGAGCACCCCTAAGCGCAAATATGTACCTCGCTTTCAAGAATTCACATATCACGAAATACTTCGTATTATAAAATAACAATCGAATAATTTATACAACTCTGAAATTTGTATTTGCAAATTTCGAAATTATATAAATCATTCATTTGCTATTTTGTGATACGAATTATTTTTGTAGGATATGGATCCCGCTCCCGGAGCCAGAGTAGAGACGCCAGTGTCCCCCATATTCCGAATTTTGGGATGGATAATAACTCTTTTTAGTAGTCAAGGTTCTTGAGTAAACCCGGTTCATAGCATCTCTCCCTTGATACAACATGAGGTATGTTATGGTGTATAAGAACCATGGCTAAATTGAAACTAGCAATTCTTTTTGATATCATCCGCTGTTGATTAGCACGTGTAGAGACCTTTTGACCAGTAAGGCTTGGAGCAGACTTCATACTTGCGCTCCCATGTTTTTCCTTTTAAAAAAAAGAAGGGACTAATAATGCTCCGACATTCATTCCTCACTTTTGTTCTTTTAATTAATTTTTTCAAAAAGAAAAGTTAAAGATTCAATAGCGAACAAAAATAAAAGGTTGGGTCATATTCGTTCTTATGAACACTATCACTCATAGGTTGTTTCCATCCAACATAACATTTTCTGGTGTTTATTTACGAATCTAAGGTGCTTATATTAGCATTCAAAGTGTCCATGTTAGTTTTTTTGTGATTATATTAGAATTTTAGGTGCTTGTATATTTTTTTTTTTGCAAATATTACATTTTCTGGTGGAAATATTATCATTTCAAGATATTCATATTAGCATTTCAGGTGTTCATATTAACTTTTTGGTGATTATATTATGTTTTTAGATGTTTGTATATATTTTTTGCTTATATAATATTTTCTAGTGGTTATATTACCGTTCCAATGTGTTTATATTAGGATTTAGGTGTTCATATTAGTATTTTTGGTGATTATATTATGTTTTTAGGTGTTTATATAATTTTTTGCGTATATCATATATTCTGGTGGTTATATTAGCATTTCAAGGTGTTTATATTAGCATTCGAGGTGTTCATAATAGCATTTTTGTGATTATATACATTTTTAGGTGCTTGTATATTTTTTTGCATATTATATTTTTTAGTGTTTATATTACCATTACAATGTTTTTATAGTAGCATTTCAGGTGTTCATATTATATTTTTTGTTGATTATATTATGTTTTTAGGACTTTGTATAATTCTTTTTTTTGCATATTATATTTTTCTGGTTTCTATTTTACCATTCCAAGGTGTTTATACTAGCATTCCAAGTGTTCATATTTGTTCTTTTGGTGATTATATTATATTTTTAGGTGCTTATATAATTTTTTTTCTTATATTATATTTTCTGGTGGTTATATTATCATTTCAAGGTGTTTATTTTAGCATTGTAGGTGTTCATATTTTTTTTTGTGATTATATTATGTTTTTAGGGGTTTGTATAAACTTTTCTACTTATATTATATTTTCTGGTGGATATACTATCCTTCCAATGTGTTTATATTAGCATTTCAAGTGTTCATATTAATTTTTTTGGTGATTATGTTATGTATTAGGTGCTTGTATAATCTTTTTTTTGCTTGTATTATATTTTCTGGAGGTTATATTATCATTCCAAGGTGTTTATATTATGATTTCAAGTGTTCATATTAGCTTTTTTAGTGATTATATTATATTTTAGATGCTTGTATAACTTTTTTTGCTTATATTGTATTTTCTGGTGGTTATATTGTTATTCCAAGGTGTTTATGTTAGCATTTATAGTGTTTATATTAGCTTGTTTGGTGATTATACTATGTTTTTAGGTGCTTGTATATTTTTTTGTTTATATTATATTTTCTGGTGGTCATATTACCATTCCAAGTTGTTTATATTAGTATTCCATCTGTTCATTTTAGTTTTTTTGGTGATTATATTATGTTTTTAGGTGCTTGTATAATTTTTTTTTTTGCATATTTTATTTTCTGGTGTTTATATTATTATTTCAAGGTGTTTATATTAGCATCTCAGGTGTTCATATTAGCTCATATGGTGATTAAATTACATTTATAGGTGCTTGTATAAACATTTTGCTTATTATATTTTCTAGAGGTTATATTACCATTTCAAGGTGTTTATACTAGCATTTCAGGTGTTCATATTAGCTTTTTTTATGATAATATTATGTACTTAGGTGCTTGTATAAGTTTTTTTTGCTTATATTATATTCTTGGTGCTTATATTACCAGTACAAGCTGTTTATATTAGCATTCTAGTTGTTCATATTAGCTTTTTTTGGTGATAATATTATGTTTTTAGGTGCTTGTTTAACTTTTTTGCATATTATATTTTCTGGTGTTTATATTATCATTTCAAAGTGTTTATATTATCATTCCAAGTGTTTATATTAGCTTTTTTTGGTAATTATATTATGTTTTTAGATTTTTGTATATTTTTTGCTTATACTATATTTTTTTGGTGGTTATATTACCACTCCAAGGTGTTTATGTTAGGATTTCAGGTGTTTATATTAGTTTTTTTTTGTGATTATATTATGTATTTAGGTGCTTGTATAATTTTTTTTGCTTATATTATATTTTCTTGTGGTTATATTACCATTCCAAGGTGTTTATATTAGCACCTGGTTATTATCAAAATCTCCATTTGAATTTTGTTCTTGTTGTACATCCAAACTGTGTTCTGATGTGGAACTATGTGTACTGTCAAATTCTTCAATTGATGCTTGGATTCGATTTGGAGAAGAAACAAAGAAAGGCATAACGGTGGCACCATTTTTCCTTTGACGTGTATAAACAAAACCTGGTTTGAAACGTGCTGAGGCAGTTGGTGCACATGAGGAGGGAATATGGTTTTGAAAAAGAGGAACAACTGATTGAGAGATTTGTGGTGAGAGAGTTTGGCAGTGATGATAAAAGAAGGAGGTTTCACGAAAGACAACATTTTTGGATATACAAATTCGTTTAGAATGAGGATCATAACACCAAAAACCTTTTTGGCCAAGAGCATAATCTAGAAAGATACATTTTGCTGACTGTGAAGAAAGTTTAGTTCGTTTTGTAGGTGGTAGATGGACATAGCAAAGACGGCCGAAAATGTGTAACATGGTATAATTAAGGTGTTTGTCATATAGTAAGAAGTATGGAGAGTTATTTTGTAATGTTTTGGAAAATTTTCGATTGATGAGATACACAGAAGTTCAAACAGCCTTATCCCAAAAGGTTGGAGGGACTGCTGCTTCTAAAAGAAGTGATCTAACAGTGTCAAGAATATGCCTATGTTTTCGCTCAGCTACTCCATTTTGTTGTGGAATATTGGGACAAGACTTTTCATGTAAAATACCATGTTATATAGTAGGAAATGTTGGAACTCATTTGAGGTGTATTCTCCATCGGAGTCATATCAAAAAACTTTTATCAGTGTGTCAAACTGAGTTTTAACCAAGGTAACAAAGTTCTTAAAATTCTGAAAAACATGATTTTTTTTCACATTAAATAGATCCATGTAAATCTAGTAAAGTCATCAATAAAAATTACAAAGTACTTGTATCCAGTGACTGAAATAACATGTGATGGACCCCACACATCTGAGTGTACAAGTTCGATCGCCCTTGTAGACTTAGTGATACTAACAGGAAAAAGGGAGAATTTTACTTCTACTCAATGGACAAATAGAACATGAACTAGAATTAATTAGCTTATTCGGAACAAGACCTTGTTGGGACATAATCGAAATACAACTGGAATTCAGATGACCTAATCTACGATGCCATGAAGTCCAAGAATCATCACTACATGAAGTGGCAAGTGCTGATCCAAACAACTCAGACGAGTTTTGCTTAATCTCAACAGGAAACAATCTTCCATTTTTATGCGCTTTACCTATTATTTTCCCAATTATTGGATCATGTATCACACAACCAGAAGATGTAAAATGTACGTGACAGTTATTATCCACAAGTTGTCCAACAGAAATTAAGTTTGTTGTCAGGTTTGGAACCAGTAACATATTATCTAAGATCATGTTATTGACTTTAACCGTCCCTACTCCAGTAATTGAAAGTTTTGTGCCACTAGCAGTAGAAATTTTTTCTGGACCCGAGTTTTTGTCAAGAGATGTAAAGTTTGTAGTAGAACTAGACATATGGTTAGAGGCCCCTGAGTCAATATACCATTTTCTGATTTTATACCTGACAACCCCATAGCAGAAAGAGCTGATTGAATCATCATCTGGATGGTTTCCGTGGTGATGCTTTCTTTCTGTACAGTTGGCACATTTGTCTACAGTGGTGTTGTGTGATGGGAATTGGAGAGTAACTATGTTGTTGTAGGTGAAGTAGTTGACAAATATGCAGTCGGAGAAGGTGCTGGTGTTGTGGTCCGGTGCCTCACAGTCTGAGGTTGCTTTGATCTGTTATGTGGACTACGACGACATTCGGTGATGTTGTGTCCTTCCTTTTTTGCAGTAGTTGCAGAACTTCTTGTTGCAGTTCTTTGCAAGATGCCCAAATTCATTGCATGAGTAGCACTTGACATCTCTCCCAACTCGTGGGTTCTGACTTTGTGCCACAAATGCCATGTTCGTGGAGTTAAGAGAAGCTTCAAGGTTTGATCTAGTGAGATTGGTTTGTTCTTCTCCTACAAGTTCTCTAAAACACTCAGTTAATGTGGGGATCGGAATGCGTGCCATCAATTGCCGCCTAACAGGTTCAAATTCAGGTCTCAGTTTCATCAGAAATTGATCTCTCATGTTCTTTTCTTGTAGCTCCTGAATTGTGATTAGGGCCTCACTTGGGACTTTGGAATACAAAATAGAGTTATATTCTAGCCAAAGAGACACAAAATTTGAATAGTACTCCTGAATGTTTTTCTGACCCTGAGAGAACTCATGAATCTCTATATCTAACTGGAATTTACGGGCATCATTGTCATGGTGATATATGGTTTTAAGATAGTGCCACATGTCGGTTACAGTGCAATAAGGTTTGAGGTTAATGGCAATATGAGGTTCAACAGAGTCTAAGATCCAACTCATGACACGAGAATTTTCACCCACCCATTTTTACAGTTTTGCAACATCCCCTTTGCCTTCTTCATCTAATTTAGATTTTTGTTCACTACCATCAGCATAACCCCATAATTCATAATCTTGTATAAAACAACGGAGATTGAGTTCTCATAGAGCGTAATGTTTCCCATTCAAGCAAATCGGGATAATGGAACTTTTTGAGTTAAACTCCACTGAAACTAGTAATTGAGAAGAAAGGGACAGAAACAGTACTGGCACAGGAATAGTACTTTGCAGGGTAGAATTGAACACAAAGGAGTCAGAGAGACTTGTATATCGATGCTGGAAGAATAGACTATGATACCATAACAAAGACATAACTTAAATATTAAAAGATGAATGTTTATTCAATGATCTCTCTCATTTACAACAGACCTCATACTTTTATAATCTCTATGTACAGCTCATTATAGAAGCAATATCAATATTTACATACATGCCCAATTTGTAAAAATACAATATTAAATATAAATATTCACTGGAAATCTTGAAGATCACAAAGATCACAGAATCTTATATTCTGAATCGCACAATTCAAAGCGATTTTCTATATCTTGACAGTTTCAACTTTCAAGACCTCATCATCCTATTTATAAATTGCTATTGTGGGTCACTATCTCTGTGAACAAGCAACCGGGGGAGCTGTTTGGCTGGAGAATAACGCCTATTTTTTGCCACTAGTAAGATGCCAACGCGATGCGGTGGAATAAATAATATTATAATATCTTTCTTGTCTTTCATAATAAAGTATATGCAAGATTTAATATTTAATGAACCAATTATGTTGATGTACATTTTTATATTTCCAATTCATAAATTTTAAAATGAGATTTAAAAAAAAATGTGGTCAAGTTTCTTTCTCAAATGTCTATTTTTTAAAATATATGTTGGTTTATTGTTATATTAATGCATGGTTATAAATATTTAGTCCATGCTTTCAAAAATTACACAAAAGATCTTAAAATAGCAATATCATAAATAGCAAGATATATGTCAATAATAAATGCTACAGAATATCTTGTCTTCATGAGAAGATATTACATGCTCTTATTATGGTAAGAGAATTGAAAGTCTAAGGGGATTGAAAGTCTAAAATTGAGCGGTAGTGATCGAAAGAAATGAAAATCTCACGTTCTGTATTGATCTGAGAGGTGAATAGAGGTTTGGAGTCAAAAACTCTAATCTCCTTTTATTAGTAGTAAGGATAATCAGCGGATTTCGACAAACAACATTGAATCGGTGGTAATAAGAAAGGGGCAAGAAACTTGTGAGGTGTTCAAGTGGGAAATTCAGACCACTCTGCCATGGGTTTTCAATGTGGCCTGTCCTAAAACTCTTCTTCAAGTATATCTTTCAAAACCATATCAGTTTTGTCTGATTCCTAAAATCTAACACAAACAGCCCCATCTATGTTAATGTATGTGTGTATAAATTACAATTCTATTGTCTATTTTTCCAATTATGGTAAGCTAACACAAATAGCCCCATCTATCTTCTCCCCAACACCGACCCCTCCGATCCTTTCTCCTTCGGATATGTCGCATGTCTTGCGCGCCGCCCCACTGATCATATCTCCCTTCCGCTTCGGACGGAGATGCGGGTGGAGAAACCAGCACTAGTCTCGGTTGTGGCCATCTTTCTTACAGTTGTCACACCTGGCCGTCATGTGTGCTCCTCGCTTCTCCTCATACGAGTTAGGTCTAGGGTTGCATTGGTGGTGGCGTGCTATGAATGCTTGGTTTTTTGTTGAGGGTACGGTGTTCATTCCTCTCCTCCTTGATTCCTCTACGTTTATTGTGGCCACCACTGTTGTTAGGTCAGGAGGGATGGAGGACAAGAGAATTTGGGCTCGTATAGCCTCATAAGTTGAATCAAGCCCGCTAAGGTAGGTGAGAACCTCCTCCAGTTCGGCTCGCCTTTGTAGCTCCTCTGGATTGGTTGTAGGTGGAAGGTAAATCTTAAGTTCTTTGAATTTTTTTGTGAGTTCAGACAAGTATTCTGTGTTGGATCGGTTGTTTTGCTTGATCTGAGAAATTTCTTGCTTGAGGTTGTAGATATGGGAGAAATTTTGTTTTTGGTCGTACATCTCTTTTGCTTTCTCCTAGATTTCTTTGGCAGAGTTTTTGAACATGAACATCTCGGATATTTTGGGCTACATGGATGCCAGCCATCACTTGATGGTCTTGTGTTTTCCATTCTTCGAGCTTGATCAACTCTTCGTCTTTGGCTGGAGTTGATACTTCAGGTTTTCTTTTTGTTCCAGTTATGAAGCCGAGCCTTCCTTTGCCACTGAGGGCTAGGGAGGTTGCTCTGGCCCATGAGAGGTAATTGTTGCCATTCAGTATGACATTTGTGATGAATTTTGAGGTGTCTTCGTTGAGAGACATGATGCTGGTTTTACTGGTATTCTTTTAGTACCAGCTGAGGGGCTTTGTGATTTCAGGTCCTTAGACCCGCTCTGATACCATGATGTTTTTGAGTAAAGAAGGATGAAATGAGAGAATGATTGAATGATTCAAAATTGTTATGATTATTCCTTTGATTTACACAGTATTTATAGCCTATAATACAAATGTGCCGTTGGAGGCTTGCCAAAATAGAACAGATACTATACAAGAAATTTTCTAGGTACCAAATCTGGCCTAACGGCTAATTTCTAAATGCTGGATTATTTTCTTCCTAAATAGCCTATGATGATTTTCTGAGGCTATTAATCTATTTCTCAACAGATAAAATCTACAGTGAGCTTGTTTGTAAATAGAAGTTAGCCTGACAATATTTCAAACGTCAAGAATATGATATGGTAGGGGAAGGTTAAACCGAGCATCATCTAAAGCTTATATATGTTAAATTAAAAGCTAAAGATGTTTTTACTTTTTTTATTACAAATTTATTTTTAGTTTTCCATTTCATATACGTTAGGATTTTGTTTTTTATAATAATACTTGGATGTAGGTTGTGGTTGTCGTTGTTTCTCTTATTGATGTGCACTTATTTGGAGTTACAAATGCGTCCTTATGTTTTTTTATTCATTATCCGTAGACTTACAACATACACTTACAAACAAATCAGAAAATAAACTTGAAAAACCTCCCTAAAAGTAGCTCTTAGCAGGACTTGAACCTCAAACCTCCCTCATGAGGTCTTATGCCTCACCATTACACAAGATAGAATTTGATGTGTTTTAAACATATTGCTACCAAATATTGAGAGTTTCAACATGAGGGAAACAAGTGCTCCAGAAGTAAGACTACAATGCCTAATATAGAGGTCTCTACTGCTTTAACTCAAAACATATTTGATTATTTTAAAATTTTGTTTTATTATGTTTAATAAATTATTCGTATTAGAATCTACTAGAAAATTCAATTTCGTGATTTTTTTTAGCTTTCTAGATAGTTTTTAAATATTTTTTCAAAACAATCTGAAAAAAAATCATTTTAATATTAAAATATGTCTTGAAAAAGTATTTAAGAAATAGATAGAAAGCTAAAAAATCACGAAATTTGATTTTCTGATAGATTTCTATGAACAATTTATTGAGCATGATAAATTAAAATTTTAAGATAGTCAAGTGTATTTTTGAGTTAAGAACATGAAAGACCTTCGTGATTCTAGAAGCAGTATTGTCTTATTCGTGCTCGAGACTTCAATTGTGTTTTATAATATTTTATAGTTTATTTTACTACTTTCTTTAATACAAAAATAAAGAAATATAAAAATCTTAGTATGTATTTACCCCTTCAATTTAAATCTTACATTCAGTTGTACATGTATTTCAGCTGGTTCTCTACTCGTGCCAACAAAATTTAAAATTTTCCTAAAATTGAAAGCATCATTGGTTAACAGCTTAAAACTCGTTTAATGTTTAATTAATGTATCATCCAGATGATGTTAAAAAGACAATCAAAGTTTCATACATATTACATGTCAAGCTAAGGATAATGATTGTTTGAAGAAATTGTCTAAAAGATCACAGCTGATCTCGTGCAATTTGCAGTGTTGTGTTGGCTATCTTTAGCGCACAGGAAGAGTATTCTCTTTACTCGTTTAGAAGTGTTCTCTGCGTTGATAAAATATGAATCATTAGATTTGATTTCAACGATTGATTTTTAATTATATGATTCAAAAAAAAATTGTATTATAAAATTAAATTCATTCAAATTTAATCGGTACTAACATTTTCATTCGTAACATTAGATTTGTGGAAAAATTGTTCCATCATGGCTTAATAAAAATTATTAAAAGCCTATATTATTCGATTGGGTTTATTTAGCGCATTACATTTACAGCCCATCCGACGAAAGTCACTAAACTCCTATTTCTGGGTCTCCTCTCTCCACCCCCGCATTTCTTCCGTCCATTTACAATCTGACGACGGAGAAAGTTTGTTTCTCGGCATTGTATTTATTTTATTTTCTTCTCGTTTTGTTTTTTCCTCCGAGCCTCCGAGGATGTCGTAGAAAAGCGAGCGATAGTCTATTGAGAGAGAAACCATCGAGAGCAAAAAGGAAGTGTGTGTGATTAGCTCAGGCGGCCATGGCGTTGGCTTCTCGTATCCTCTCCCGATCTCGTCAAGTATTCTCTCTATCATCTCTGGCGCTTTCAATTTCCTTGTTCATATCTCCCTTCATTCTACGCCTCTTCAAATCTGATAGATGATTTGATTCGATATATCGGAATCTGGGATTATCGCCCTTGTTGATAATTTCATTGTTGTTTCCGTTGAAGGATCGTTTCCGATCTTTGAAAGGCGCGATTGATGTAAAAGAGAAAAGGAGCAGTTTTTTTTTTGCTCTCATTGTGTCTTTTTTCGATTGCGAAGTTAGATTGTTTAATTAAGATCGTTTTGTTTTGTTTTTACGCTTTTTTGGAACCATTGTTTTTCTTAGAAGGTCTTAGGTTTTGAACGTGTAGAGTATCTGGTACTAAAATTGAAATATGTAACCGTGTATTAACAGATATAATATCTTAATATGGTTTTTGGTGGGTGCTAGAAGACATTATTGAGCTGATGGCAATTTTTTTTCATTTAGTAGATTTATGCCACTCAAGCCGTTGTCGGCCGAGACAATGGTTTCTCAGTTCGTACCTATGCGAAGGTGGCTTCTTCTCCCCCTACCCTGAAGGGAGATCGTACGTGCTATCAGTCTCTCTTATTACCATCTTTTTATACAAAAATTATAAACCTTACAGATCTTATTTTGTTATTTGCAGAAATTGAGTCTAGGTTTGTATATTGTAGCTCATTAACTTCTAATTTAGCTACACCTTAATTATATTTCGGTTTTGTTTATCTGATTCATTTGGAACTCTATTTCTGATGGTTCAAATATTAATTGTGTTTTTTCTTATCTTGAAAAATTAATATCGTCCAAGTGTTGATATCATGAGTCATGACACCATAATGCAACCGATAATTGTACATTTGTCATATATATAAATAATGGCATCCTTGTATGAATCAGAAATGCTGAAGGAAATATTTATGGACGTGAAGAAGAAGTATGAAACTTGCCTCTCTGTGTTTAAGAGGGAAAATATTACAATTGACCCTGATGACCCTGTTGCTGTGTCCCATTATGCCAAAGTCTGGAAAACTGCTAGAAAAGAGTAAGACCAAGCTCCATTTTGCCTAGTACCATACCAACTGAATGCTTCCGCAATTAAACTGAAGCTCGCTAACGTGTACAGATTTACAATTATATTAAAATAATATATAATGATATTTTTAAATTCTGTTCCTGGCACATGTGGATATTTAACTGGTATTATTGTTATGGTAACGGCGAACAAAAATAGTAACACAAAAGGCATTTGTCCAATAAGATCAGATGTTCTTATGAACTCAAACTTGTATCGAAGAGACAAAAAATTAAACAGTTGTCAAGTTAGTGATATCTTGTGTTGTATGTGCCATGGCAAGTATTATCAGCCTTTTTACCAGTATATATAATGCTTAAGTGAGATAAAAAAAGGTTTTTTTTCTTCCAGTAATCGTATAATTTTACTCCGTCTTGATTTCATGATTTTGCTTCAACTAAATACTTCTCTGTTTTATAATTTCAGAGCTGGTCTGATGTCTGATTCTGAGAGTATTAAATACACCATCGAGAAGAACACTCGTGACATCCCTGATGCAAGAACATACCTCTTGAAGCTTCAGGAGATCAATACCAAGTACTTATCTTCTCTTTTCTACATTTATTCAGTATCATTCTGGATGTATACCCTCTTAAAGAAGTAAAATCCCAACAAGTCAAACCAGATACCATTCCTCCAAATAGGACAGATTTGAGTGATCATTTTGCTCAACGACATTTCATAATTTTGGAGAATTAATGATTTGAGATCTTTATTTATTTTAGAATAGAAAACATTCATATGCTATAAATCTCATGGATATATATGATATAGAACATGATTATCTGTGTCCAATTCTCTCCTAGTTTCATTGAGAAATACTGAAATAGTCAAATTGTCCTCCTCTCATTTGAGTAGAAAGAAAATTCATGACTGAAATGTAGCGTCTTTCATATCTTGTAGGGGCATGTCTGATAGACTTATAGTATTATGTGAGCTGCACATCATTTTTTTTTATTTCTCAAGGGCTGGTAGCATTAGCAAACTTTATTGTTCCTAAGGTATAGTAAATTTGAATAAAAGGGAAAAAATATCCATCAAAGTAGAAGGTATCAAGGGATCTTGTAGACAAAATAAATTTTACAAGCTATTTGGTTTTTGGTTTGCTTTTCAAATTTTTCCTTTTTGGTGCTAGTGTGTGCAAATGCTTGCTCTGGTAATACTTGTAGGCTGTATAATTATTTCTGTCTGGATTATGGAATATTTTAAATTTATTAGGTCTGGTCTTGTTGATGAGATTGGTGCTGATAAATTGATGTTTGAAGCCCTAGAGAAGGTAGAGAAGGAAATCAAGAAGCCCCTACTCCGCAACGACAAGAAAAACATGGCTCTCCTCTTGGCTGAGTTCGACGAGGTCAACAAAAAGTAGGGCTGTTTGCAAAAAAATACAATATGACCCTGCAAGTTTAAAAAATATCATCAAGTCCCTTCAAGATGAGAAGTTTCATCTATATCCTTCCCCATTTCTATTAAAAGGATGCCTGAATTACCGCTCTTTTGTTGCGGTGTCACTACAGTTAGATCTGGAATGGAGTTAGTTTTTGTATTTTCTTGAAAAGAGAGCACAAGTGATGTTGTGTGCAACATTCACTGTGGCATGTATGTTTCTCTACTGAGACGTGGTATGTGATGCACAATGTATCAGAGAGGTGGAAGTTTTGGGCTATTTTTTGGTGATTTTCATTATTACCGTGTACAAAGTTTACAAAAATAACATGTATAAATTATAAAACCCGACAGGCTTGGCATCAAGATGGAAGATTTGCCAAATATGGAAGAAGAGCTGGAGCTTAAAATTGCCAAGATTGAATTGACAGAACTGAAGAAAGATGTTATTGAAGCCATGGAAACCCAACTTAAAAGGTCTCTCTCTCTCTCACATATTAGTTGCATCGTAAAATATATTGTGTATCGTGGATTTTGTATTGTATCGTTAAGATACGCTAAGCTATTCTTAAAATAACAAAATGAGTTATAATAATTAGTATCTAACAAAAATATCATCTAAATAACTAAAGAAATCATCATAATTTTAAATATATTGATAAGTATCAATGGATATCGATGTAAATTCCTTGCATATTAAGGTTGTGCTCGTGAATGGACAGGATGGCGGGGGAAGGTTATAGTTCTAACTTGCTTCCGAGTTTTTAAGAGAGTTAATTGATGGAAATCAATGGTTCAAGGAGTTCCCTACTAGCATATTTTGGTTAAAAAATTCACCCCTGATTTTGGGGTGTAGAGGAGGGGAATGAACAACTCCAGAATTTTATATTTAAAATATCTCTATGATTTCTTTTTATGACATTGGCCCCCATGCAAGATTACAAATTTTAAATCTCTCTTCTCTTTTTAAAACTCTCGAGCAAAGACAAACATCTCTCTTACCTTTCCATATCATTCCATCACCTTCCTTCTCTTCCTTGACAAGAGGTGTTGTAGCGGTCAAGCAATACTTGACTTGTTCCAAAAATTAATCCCTCTAGTTATAATTTCAATTTCCGTTTTACCCTCCTTGGTCCTTGCAAAATTACTTTCCAACCATTTTCTACATCCAAACATTGCTTTCAAAATAATCTTGTTTTTCTCAAAACTCTTCAATGTTAGAAAACATGTTGCAAATCTTGTTACATCTGGCCTTTACAATTCCGTCTCGGTTGTTGCCAGAATGAATTAAGCACTCAAGCATGCTTATAGACATACTTGAGCACTTGTTTTGCCTTGCGAAGTGTAATTACCAATGTCTTCTAACAAGTCCAAGACATGTGCCACGCATGAATACCAAAACAACTTTTTTTTCATCATAGTTTTTCGGCATTAACATAAGCCGATGCACTATCCGTTACTACTTGCACAACGTTATCGTCGCCTACTTCATCCATCACATCATCAATAAAAAAAATTTGCTTGCATCTGTAAAGTAACTTGAAGAATCAACCGATTTAAGAAAAACGGTCCCATTAGACTATTGACAAGAAAGTCGGTGATAGACCTACCTTTTCCATCGGTCCATCAATCTGAAATCAATGTACAACTGGTTTTAGCTCACTCTTTCTTGCATTACTTCTTTTTTCAAAAAAGTTACCTTTGCTTCGTGATACGATGGTATTTTCAATCTCAATCCCTACTTATACATTCTTCGATCATTTCCTTAGAAAATGGGCTCTTGACAAGTGTCAATGACAACCCATCCACGTACCTCATAACATTGAATGCACATAATTTACTTCTTTTTTTCAAAAAAAAGTTACCCTTGCTTCGTGATACGATGGTGTTTTCAATCTCAATTCATACTTGATACATTCTCCGAGGATCTTGACAAGTGTCAATGACAACCCATCCACGTAGATACTTCTCACGATTGCTCTACATGTTAGGATTCGACTTTTTGCCATTGTATTCATGGTGACTTGCTTTAGCTTTTTACTAGCACCAGATCCCCTATCTGACCGGATCACAAATCCATCCACTGTTGTTCTCTTTTTAATAAAATCAGTATCTTTCTTTCAACTCTTCGAGACATTTCTTGCATGGTGGTACATCTTTGTGGGTTCCTGAAAAATGATGTTTCAATCGAGCCACACAATTCCATATTTCTTTTGCACAAAAATTACGCTTGTACAATCTACCATCACCTACTCTTGTACAATAAGACCAACAAACATCTTTTGTGGTGTTTTCTTCCTTCTTTCCCTTTTAGTTGCAAATTTGCAATCAACCTAGAAGAAAGAAAATAATAAATTGTGTAATTTAAAAATAAAAACTATGTAAATTGTAAAATGTAATTGTAAACTACTCAAATAATGCAATATGTAATTGTAATTTATAAACACAGCATCCCAAGTCCCAACTGGTGTAATAGGAGGCTGGAGATTTAGCCAGTGATATACAAGCTGAAATATTGAATTACTCATACAGTCACTACCCTGTATAATAATTTTGATTTTGAAATAAGTGGCTAATTTTGTGATTAATAGACAAATTCAATTAGCCTACAAATTGAATTAGCTTACAAGTTGACTGCTCTCATTGAAATCTTGTTATACAGGGTCAATACTTGGAAGTAAATCACAAAATTACTCATACCCTGGCCTGTATTAACTATTAAATGCATTAAATGCACAGTTAGTTTCAAAAAAGAAGAAAGAAAAAAGAAAGACCGACGTGGCGATTCACTTGTCGTTGTCGCCGTCGAGGTTGGGCGATGGACACTCATCGGTTTCCTTTTCTTCAGCTCTTGGCTTCTCCGCTAAAATCAGTGCTAAAAAAGTGGTAGGGTTTTCTTTTCTTCCGCTTTGGCGTGAAATATCGCCGTAAAGGTGGGAGGCGAGGCGGTTGCAGTTATCGAAAATTACGACCTATTGGTCGGAGTTAGAATCGTAAAAAATTATGATACGATACGATACACGTATCGTTTCCTCGTATCGCCGCGATTCACACAATACTCTCCCCCTCCGATACACAAGTATTATATGTATCTCTTACCCGTTGACTCGTATCGAACTGTACGATACACACCACATATCGTCCGATACCAACTTCTATGCTCTCTCTCACACTCACACTTGCACACACATCACTAAAGGAAGTGAGACTTAAAAGAGCTCGTTATTGCCATGGAACCACTCTATTGGTTTTCAGAGTTTACAAAGGAACTGAACGCCAAGAAAACCAGCCGGAAGTCCGAGCTGAACACCTTTTACTAACATCTTGATATAACAGATGCCCCTGCAAAGTAAAAAGACATCTCATATGTATGATAGTTCCATTGAAATTCTCTCTCATGGTTATTGGATAATTCCTTACAGGGAGGAGTTCAAAGATGAGAAGATGCCTGATGTCAGGAGTATAGACATCCGCGAATTCATGTAAAAGACAATTTGTCCTTGTTTTCTTTTGTTGTTTAGTTTCGTTTTGACTTCAGATCTCTGCATTGAGAAAAGGATGCTCAATTTCAACTCTAATAAAATTGTGGTGGAAACCATATAGGAGTGCTTATTGGGTTTTCGATGTGTAATACTTTTTCTTTTTCCTTTTTTGTTGCAGAAGCTTCATAATTGGTGCTTTTGATTCCTGCCTTTCTATGTTATCCTTTATGAACCTTTGGATATCTCACTCGTACAAAATTATCTTTATATGACGTGACCAACCAGAGATTGGTACTTGTGGGAACACAAGAATGTACTGATATTATAATTAGAAAATGCAATAATGGGCAAGACTTAATCTGGTAGGTAACTAGGTCGCCGTTGCTAATTGCTCTATTAAAAGAAGAAAAAAAATGTGTTACTCGCGAAATGTTAATTGAACCAACTTTGAGTGAAAAATAATCGGATGTTGAATGGTTAATGGTTGCAGGGTTCGTTATTGAAGTGACGAGTCTTAAGGGAAGGCTGCTAAGCGTTTATAAAGGCTTGACCTCCGATCGATTCACCTTCATCCGTCCCTATATCATTTTTTCTCTAGTGCACCATCGAAGACACTATTAGATGCGCTTCAATTTATGTGGGGGTGCGTATTGATATATGGTGAAAAAGTGGTTTTCATATGGTTTCAGGTAAAACAAAATTACTAGTGCAGCGAAATGGATGGTCCAGATTGCATGCCATTTGTGACAAATATGGCAATGTATCTGGTCTCTTCCCGTGCTTGTTCTTTGTTCTAATTGACATCATTAAATAGTTCGATAGACCATCTCATGGTTGTCTTTTTCTCTGTTTCACAGCATATACCGAAGTTCAGCAAATCGATGTTGCCCGTCTTTTCTGAAAGTCAGAGAACGAAAAACTTTTATGGTGGAATTACTAAAATAATTTTGATAAAAAATAGTTCGTCATATTAAAGCCATCAATGTATCATCAGATTTAAAAATAATGTACTGATTATTGGAACTCATGCAATCCAAGACTAATTTTCCACATTCGGGATACTTTTATCGAAAAAGACATATTTGAAAACCAACCGTGAAATTCGTAAAATTTTAAACAATTTAAAACCCTTAATTAATAGAAAATTTTTACGTGTGAATAAAATGTAACAATAAATAAACTCATGAAAATAATGAAATAAAATATTTTGGAGAATAACAAAATTGTACATAAGTCCTTGTACTACTGTACCAGTGGAGTACCCACTAGTACCAGTACTGGCTTGTCTATTTTGATTCTGACTTGTGGTTTGAGTTGTATCGACGAGGGAATTATTGGGCCCAGAATTGAGGCCTTGGCCCTTGTGAGGATTCGGGGGCCTACTGGACCCTTAGAATAAAAATAAAAATGGACCTATGGGCCACTGTTGGACATATAACAAATAAAAATAAATAGCTTTGGGTATTTTGGGCTTGGGTCCTATTTGAGCCGAGAAAGGTGGATTAAATAGATTCTATAAAAATAGAGGCCTGGCCCAATAATATCTAACATCTATAATGGACCCAAATAATAAATTAATAAAAAGGCCGAGAAAGGTATAACTTGGGAGATGACGATATGGCCCGTGCAGCGAGAGCTATGACGATGTTGTGTGAGTCTCGGGCCTCCCATCCCACTCAAGATAAACACAAAACAAAACATAAAATAAAAGCTATGTTGCACAAGTGCGGGTGCGGGTATCGTATTCGAATCGATACAGGTGCGACGATATGACGATTTTAAAAATTCTTAGATACAGGTGCAGCTAAATATAATTATTTTTAATTAAAAAATAATTTAATACATTGAAAAATAATATATAAGTGAATATATAATAAAAACTATTACTATACATAAAAGAATAAGAGGTAGTGATAATATGTCTTTTGATGAGAAATTGCATCAACCTTATGATAATGTGAGGAAACAACTAAAAATGCACTTTGATTACCACGTGAAGTATCGCACGTGAATCGTATTGAATACGGGTGCAGCAAGTATCTAATACGGATACAATAAAGTATTTGAAGTATCCAAGTAATATAGAATAAAAGTAACCAACATGAGTTTATTTGAGTTTCTTTTCTTTCTTTATTTTCCTATATATTTTCTATACTATATGTAGCACTATAATTATAACGTGTACTATATGACGTAGATATATGTTTAGGTTAGTTAATTTGGATACGATGATTTAGATAATTGGGACGTAGGATTAATACCATACGTAACGACTTAAATAAATAATTAAATACTTAGTTAATAGGATAATGCTATTGATTATAAAATTTATGTTAAATTATATGCAAGTGTACCGATATAATAGAAAGTATCGTATGCATATTAATCAGGGGCGGATTCAGGATTCTCGTCAGGGGGGTTCAAGATTTACGATTTTTTTCAAGGGTTCGAAATGATGGTTATTCTTAGAAAAAAAATATTTTACATGGTCATTTATGCAAAAAAATTCAAATACATGGTCATTTTTGAAAAAAATTTCAGAAGTTTAGCTGCACCCCCTGCACCAACGTGGCTCTGCCACTGATATTAATTAACTACTGAACAACACCTATACGATTGAACTAAGTAAAACTATAAATATAATAACATATATTTATCAATTTCTCTATGTCTAAGCTAAACAAAGCACAACAATAACTCCAACTTAAACACCCAACTATTATGATTAAGTAAATAACTAAATATAATATTATATATTGATCAATTTCTTTATAAGCACTTAAATAATATAAACACATATCTAATAGATATTTTCTTTCTTATTTGCTTAGTTTAATAACTAAAAGTCCAACTAAAAGTAGTTGCATTTATAACATGTTTGCTTCGTGATGTTCCTTGTTAATAATTTGTACATATCGTCCTAACGACATAGTAATATTAGAGTAATAATGACACGTAATAGAAACCACTACCTAAATTAACAAATGGTTAAAAGTGAGAACCAAATAAAGAAGTAAAGGACTATGGATTTAAGACTCTCACACCCACTGTGCAGCAGAGACACTGCACGAAAATTTGACTAAGTAAAATTATCAATTAAATTAAATTAGGAGCATCAAGGACGTCTCAACGCATAGAGATTGCTTTTCTGACTTACACTACTTAGGGAATCAACAATCTTAGGACCCAGACCCTGAATTAATCCCTTCTCCCTTGTATTTGCAATCATTTTATTCAACACATCTGCTACTAAATTAAATAACAAAGGTGACAAGGGATCTCCTTGTTTAAGTCCTCTCTTAACCTCAAAGTATTGGGTTAAGGTCCCATTGACATTAATACAGGTGTATCCCCCCCTCAATAGTTTGTCTATCCACAGTATTAGTTTACTTGGGAATTTTCTTTTTGTTAACACATCTAATAAAAAATTCCTGGATTCTTAGTTTTGGGAATAAGACAGATCATTGATCTATTCAATTTAGAAACATTGAGGGTATTATTGTAAACATTTCCATTATATGCTCTTTGATTAATTCCCAAAAATCTTGAAAGAATTTAAAGCTCATACCATCTGGTCCTGGAGTTTTCAGCCCTTCAGAGTCAAATAAAGCCTTTTTTATCTCTAGTTCAGTGAAGGGTTTCTCCAAAATTAGACCATCTTCAATTGTGACCTGCTCATTCTTATCCCAGAATGTGTTTGTCAACTGAGTCATATGTACACCTGAAACACCAAAAAGATTTTTATAGAATTCTAATATATGGTTTTGAATTTTCCCCATATCTGTACAATCTTGCCCCCTCAATCATTAGATGGGAATTGCCTTTTTTCTTATTCTGTTGGGATGCTAATTTGTGAAAAATTTAGAGTTATTATCTCCCAGTTGCAACCATTGTACCTTTGATCTTATTTGCCAATAAAATTCCT
Organism: Eleocharis quinqueflora; assembly: GCA_964058865.1. Taxonomy (NCBI): domain Eukaryota; kingdom Viridiplantae; phylum Streptophyta; class Magnoliopsida; order Poales; family Cyperaceae; genus Eleocharis; species Eleocharis quinqueflora. Next base: position 87,214 of record CAXKVX010001975.1, on the reverse strand, counting down.
CCTCATGATATATGTTATTCAGTGTAATCTTTGAGGCTAGGAGCTGATCAATCAAATCTCTATCTTCTTGTATATTTTCTAGATTGGCAATATTATCAATCATTCTTTGTTTGTCTTTTTTATTTTTGCCATAATGATTCTTGGCCCATCCATTCATCTTTTTTCTCAGTATTTTTATTTTTTTTGATCCATTTGATAGCCATATCTTTCTGATAATTGCTTGAATCATCCCACCATTTCATCATCAGTTTGGGAAATTCCTCTATTTTATACCATGAGGCATCATATCTAAATATGTGATTATGGACAATTGAGCTTAGAGTATCCAAGATTAATGGTGTATGATCTAACTTAAATCTAACAATATTTCTAACAATGATGCTGGGGTATATCTCATCCCACCCATTATTATATAAAAACCTATCTAATAAGACTAAACAAGGACTTCTTCTCATGTTTGACCAAGTAAATTTATTACCTTGCAAAGTATATTCTATCAGATTATTATCAGATATAAACTCATTAAATTTATTTGCTCCTGATATGCTAAAGTGTTTATTGTTCTTTTCATGACTAAATCTGATTGTATTAAAATATCCACCAATTAGCCAAGGACCCCCCCCCCCCAAATCTCTCCCAACCTGTATAACTCCTCAAAGAATTGATTTCTTTCAGAACTCTTCACTGGTCCATACACAAATGTCACCCCCCAATAATTTTTGATTAATATCCTCTTGTATAACCATTGAAATAGAAAATCTGCCTTTATAGCTTGCAATATTAGTGAATTTATTTGTGTTAATACCTAACATAATCCCCCTTGAGGCCCCTCTTGCTCTAATGTATGACCAGTTGAAATAGCAAGGGGAGAATGTCAATATTCTCCTTTTTGAGAAATTGCTTCTTTTGGTTTCATGTATACCCACAATGTCAATATGGTTGTTTACAATTAAATCTCTCAAGTATCTTCTCTTTGTCCCTTTGTTTATCCCCCTTATGTTCCAGCATAGTATTTTCATGATATAACAAAAGGTTGTACCCTATTGATGACTCTGTCTAATTGTGCTCTCTTCTCTTTATCCTTTTTACAAAAATTAACCCCATGATTTATTTTAAATTCCATCTCATCAATTGCTGAGTCAAATTGTTTTTTCGACAGACCCCTAAGAAATTGCACAAATTCAAGGCTATCCTCTAGTTTATCAGCCAATTGGAATCCAAAACAATGAAACAGTTCAACCACCTCATTATCTGAAAGTTCATTAAAAGGAAAAATTCTAGTTAGAGAGTTTGTACCTTCTTTTATTACCAGATTCATAGATTTACTTTTCTGATTAATGGCTTTCTCCAAAGCTAAATTCTTAGGGTTATTGAGCCTTTGCCTTAGGCTTTGTCTGACAGGAAGAGCCACCTCTGAGTTAGGCATCAGCACCTTCATCAGGTCTTTATCAGGTGGTAGCTGAGCCAAAGGGATGGCAGTGAGCTCCTCCTGATCCTTCTCTATCTGTCCCTATTTTTCCTCCTCTTCTACTTCTTGCATCATTACTTCCTCTTCCACCTCCCCTTGTATCTTATATTCTAACCTCAGCTGAGATAATGAAGCCCCATTTGAATTCATACTATTATAGTCCCCTAATCCTCCTTTTTGCCCCTCAACTAGAGTGTCTTCCTCCTGCACTATTTCTTTCCATTTATCTCCCTTATTAGTTAACATCAACACCTCACTTGATCCTATTTGATCTACCATCTCTTGCAAATATTTTCCTGCTTTTATATCTTCTTCCCAATCGTTATCACTGAAACCTCCTTCCTGCTCATAACCTTTTTCATTACCATTTTCACCCCCATTGTGTTCTTCACCTACTGTATCATCCCTCTCATGCTCTTTATTAGGGGGATCTTTTCTACGCCAGATTCTCTTCCTCTTAGCATTCTCCCCCATATGATCATTGTTTCGAGTATAGAAGAATCTAACCTTTGTCGAACAGATCTCATTATGATCGTTTTTTAACATTATCTTAATGAACCTTGGGATATCTTCCATCTCACACACCCCAATCCTAATTTTTGCATCCTTCAGGTAAGTTTTACTAATCGTTTCAGAATCTATCTGTAAGACCTTACCAAAGCCTTCAATCAGTTTATCAAACTCAGCTTTGTACCACAGATTCCTGAGAAACCCCACTATTGTCACCCATACACTTTTCAGTCTTGATCCATTCTCTAGTGATGGATCCCATGGTGTCACACGGAAATTCACCTCTTCAATTCTTACATTTTCATACCTGATAATCCTGTCCCTCCACCATCCTGGCCCCTCCACCAGCAGGCGATAATCTGCTAGCTCAGCAACCTTCCAAGGGAAGGCAGATGCCACCTTACGAAGGCCAGCCTCGATCCTCGCCTTATCGAACTCTTGATTCACCTGCAACACCACGCACTTCTTCAAGTTTTCTTCAATCTGCTGAGACGTGTTATCTAAGAACATGATGTTACAATTAGTATACTCTTTCACAATCTCCGCTGTAAGGTCTGGTTGTTCGATTTTCTCAGTGTTATCCCCTCCTAATCTCCTTTCAGCTCCCACCTCACTACCAGCTTTCACAGTTTTTAACTACAATTTGTTTCTCTCAGAGCATTGTCAGGATCTGTGTCCTATACCCCGACACTCAAAACAGATCTGAGCGTTACGACAGCTCCTAGCGTAATGACCTTTATCACCACATCTGAAGCATCTATGTGGTGTGATTTTGATCCTTGAGTTAGGTGAAACAGTGTTAACAACCTTTTTCCCTTTCTCAGATTTCATTTGAACACTTGGATCAGCATTTACTGTCTGATTACCTGAGACTCGGAGAAGTGCATCTTTGTATGTGCAAGCAATGAATACTGAAATAGTTTCGCCAACTCTCAATTCGAATCAACAAAATCTCCTATCGTCTTTTGCAGACGGAGATTGATGTTTGATCAGATGGATTTGTTTGAACAATCGATGATGAGGAGGGAGGATCTAGATCTGATCCCGATGGCTTAACACTAGAGAATTGATTCGGCCCATTCGCCATGGCCGAAGCTTCCAGCCCATCTGGAATCGCCAACCCAATCGGTCTTTCACTCATTCTCTTTCACGATTGATGATGAGGAGGGAGGATCTAGATCTGATCCCGATGACATATGCACTATGACCATGCAATTACACAGATGATGTTGTACTACACAATATCACGATCCACTAAACATTTTAGTCGTCTTAATTCTTTTGTCTTACAGTGTCAGATTAGTTTCAAGGTAGATGTGTGTCATCCTTGCCAACTTAATCTTTTCTCGATCTTGAGCAGATGTATCAAATATAATTACTCTTGTAATTATACTGCATGCATATAATCCTACTCTATCAAGGGGCCTAGTAATACTGTAACTCGTATATAGATACGAGGGACAATAGTACTTTTGGTAAACCATCACTGCCTCAACTAAGCTATGTATACCGAAAGGTTACAATTATGACTGTGTTTTATCGACAACGTTAGATAACAATCACACATACACATCTCTTAGTAGGAAAGATGAATACTTCATATTTTAGAACTTAACACTGAATGAAAACATTAATGACACATACACAATTTCATTTAATGTTTTATTCGAGGTCTGTCAAATACCATGTTCCTGTAACATGTATTCATGTGATTAAAACGACATCTCATGTCATTGGTCTGTAAAACTTAACCATCTTTTAATCCACATTCTAACCTTGTAACGGTAAGTTAGTATTTCTGCTAATTATCTTGGTTAGAGACTTTTAAGAATATATATCATCTATATTATGAAGTTTCACAATTCTAGTTATTGACTCTAGTCAGATAAATGAATGATTCATAAATTCAATAATACTCAAGGTAACAAAATGACAATTTATTAATCACTTAATTCATGAACAAAGCTTTATGATAATTTATCGTATTATTGACTTCTAGATTATTACAAACTAACAGGAAAACCTTCTTTCTTGATGCAGAAAGAGCATTTGGGATCGAACTGGCATTGGAGGTCGCCGAAATAAAGTTGGTCGATGAGTCAGATGTAGCAGATCCATACCTTACTATCTTTTCTTTAGCATCCATTAGAACTTTCAATTTGTCTATAGCAAGGACCACATCCCTAGAAGTCCAATCCGCTACTGGCTCAGACTTTCCCAATTCAACCTCAATTCTGATCTTTGTCAGAGTCCTTTGTTGATCAAGTCTGACCACCCCTAACCAGAGACATGGAGGAATAATTTCTACACCTCTCACTTATACTAGTATCCTAGCAAATCTGAGTTCCTCCCCACTAAAGGTGTTTTGGTCCCTATCCACAAAAGATCCAAAAATGAAAACAATACTATCTAGAGTATGAATATCCCTCATATCATACAAAATCTCATGCCTTATCCAAAATCTCTCTAATTTCTCCTTCTGAAATAATTTAGAGAAGTCAGTGGATACCTCTAATGAGTATGGACCCAGGGCACAAATCTCTGCCTCTTTTATGCGCCTGGACCAAGCAGGAGGACCCTCTATGAGAAATTTGTTGTTCTTCAACTTGCCTATCGACCAGTGACCCGCAATCGTGTGAGATAGTTGCAACGCACCAATGATTTCAGGCGCACCCATACCCTCAGGAACTTGCAGAATAAAGCTATGTTTCAACTCTTCAATCGATCTTTCATAGGCAGAACCCCTCCAATTCAATGTTATGAACCATCGAGTTAGCCATTGGAGACTTGAGAGAGAAGGTTTGAGGAGAATGAAAATGAATATGAGAAGTTTGGGAATGGAGGTTTGTGTGAGAAGAAGAAGAGATAGGAGGCAAGAAGGTGTCTTTTTTAGTTTTTGAATCAGATTTAAAAGTCTGGGGAACTGAAGAGGCGCGACACTGAAATGACTTGTGTCCTGTTTTGTTACACCTGAAGCACACTTAGGATTTCTACAGGAGGAAGCTAGATGGCCACGTTCTCCACATCGGAAACATCGCACCAATCTCATAGAGTTTGGACGACAAGATATTTTTGTTTCTCTTCTGCTAAAACTGCTCCTCGAGACATTAATACTTCTAAAACGACTATCATTACCCGACCTGTCATATTCCTTCCGTGGTGGGTCTTGGTTGTAACGTCCCTTCGGCCAACGCACCCCTCAATTCCATTGTCTTACCGGGGCCTTCCTAGTCACTTTGACATGTAGCCCTCTTTGCAGAGTTTGAGCATAGGAAGCCTTTTTGAATCTCTCTTCAGATTCTTCAGCTGAGATAGATGCGACGCATCCATCATGATTTCCCTTTCCGATACATCAAGAAAGAACGAATGAGATGTTCTTGAAATTCCGGCCATGATCTTGAATCGCTCTTCCCTTTTAAAGCACACAGATAATTATACTCTATAAAGTTGTTTCTAGATGATTCTTGAACTGAGAGAGAGAATTTAGTGGGAATTAACAAACTTGTACTAAAATGATCGACTTTCATTTTTTTGTTGGAACGATGCTGATATATGGAGGGCTACTCGGTTAAAGTAGTATAGTAACCGAGTGACCCGATGAATCGTATCCTTCGTATTTTTTTGTGCAACAAAGGATATAACTTTAATTTAGACGGTCAGAATAAAGATCAATGTTTGATATTACTGATATGATTCTAAAATAATTTTGTATTATTCATTCAGAATTATCAATTATTGATCCGTGGGTTCAAATCAAAGTATAGCCTTCCGCTGGAAAAAAGGTTAGCAGGTGATTTGGTTTCGTGACCCGGTCGCAGTTTAATACCAAATTTTGCGAATCGCGAAATCGCCAATCGGTCTGCTCGCGGCGCAACTCACTCGAACCCAAACCCAACCCCACGACGCTCCGCTCTTCAACGGAACCCTAGCACCAATTCGCGGTTGTGTCTCACCGCTCGATCCCCTCTCACTCGACATCTATCTCTATCTCTGATCTGATCAGAGAGATTCTCTGGTTCTCTCAACCTGCTGCCATTTCTCTCATCTCTTCGGACCGACGGTCTCCGGTGCCACTTAGATCTAGGGCTCTCTCAAGCATTCCCTCCATGCTCGTTTTTATGTTTATTGTGTGCGTGTGAGGCTGAAGACGCCACGCGACGCCACGCGGCGGCCCCACTCTTCCCCTTCTCCTCCGTGCTGCCCCTCCCCCCACTCTCCACCTCAACCAGGTAATCTACTTCTACTCGATCTATCTATAATTTCTGCTTCAAAACACGAATTCTTATTTATGCTTTATAACAATAGGAAGAGGAATAGGTATAGGAATAGGAGCCTTAACTTAAGAAATGCAAGGTTATCATGATATCGACGACATCCTCAGGGAGATGCCAGAGTTATGGACTATGGTTTTCTAACTTAAACATAAATGTTGGAGTGTTGGTCTATTGGTACACCATATCTTTTTTAATCAATATGGTAGTGTAGACTGTAGAGTAATAAGAATACGGTTCCCAAGCATGATATTAGGTAGATTGTGGCTGAATTTGATTCTACAAGTTATTTACATTGCTTTTTGTATTTTGTCGGATTATGGGATCATCCATACCACTTTGTTCTTTACCTGAAACTTCATCAAGAATTTACTAACTGTATTTTTCTGACCTGTCGTATTGTCATACACGTGTTGGTTGCCAGTTGGCGTTGGCCATTGGAAACTTTGTCCAGAATTTAGTAACTGTATTTTCTGAATTGTCGGGTTGCCGTATTGTCCTAAACGTGTTGGTTACCAGTTGGTTCTAGTCACCTCAAACTTCATCCAGAATTTACTAACTGTATTTCCCCGGCCTGTCGTATTGTCTTAAATGTGTCAGTTGCCATTTCTGATTCCCAGTTGGCAGAAAAGGAAAGGAAGGGGCAGAGAGTCCGCATTTGTAATAAAAATGACCAAATCAGTTTTGAGTTTGGATTTGGACATAGAAACTGCAATTCCTCACTCTTCAATTTCTCAAAAGCATTATTAGCATCATAAAGGCACATTTCTACCAGGAGAGAGAGTGAGAGAGAGACTTGTTATACTTAAAATTGGGAGTGATTGAATTTTGAAAATGAACAGAGTGATTATCTCCATTTTTTTACATTCATTTTTATCCATCTCTTGAAAAGAAATCTGGGAAGTATTGTGTAACATCTCTTTGTTGTCCTCCTCATTCACCTCCTTTACCAACTCAGGAGCAGAATTGATTCTGTGTGGTTGAACTGGTTCAGTCAATAGTTAGTTTGGAATCAATGGAAGTTTTTGCAAGTTTCCAAGAATTATACTTTTGCAATTTGCATTTTGAATTGAATTAGAGATTTTGGAAGGTACTATTAAAGGGACGGAATATTGATAAAATCTGCTTTGAAGAGCTTCATTTCCTGTAAATTTTGAAGGATACTTTTCAAGAAGTAAGTCTTTTAGATTCCATTCTGAGTAGATTGACAACCTGATTTGTTTTTTCCGCATTGTATGTTTCCTGAATATCAGATCTTGATATTCTAATGCTTTTTTGTTGCTCTTAAGTCGTATCTTTTTTTTTGTCCCAGCAATGGAGAATACAAACTATGCTATTGAAATTGATGGTGAGGCTATATGCCTTGATAACGATGGAGAAACTGTTGTAGAAGAACCAGAGCAAGCTGAAGAAGTAACCCAAATGGAATCTACATCTACAATGAAGGATGATGCCTCTCTGAAAGATGCAGAAAGGAGCCTGAATAAACTCCCTATTGTGATCAGTAGCAAGGAATTAAGCGAAGAGTTGCTTGGCCAGGTTGTGTACAGTGAAGAAGAGGCTTACAAGCTTTATTGTGAGTATGGTCTTCGAATGGGTTTCAGTATTCGCAAGGGAAAACAATACTATTTTACTGGTACTAAAAATATCCGCACAAAAGATTACTATTGTTCCAAGGAAGGGAGCCGAGATGAGGATCCGGATGCAGATCCATCTCGACCTGATGCCCGTACCAACTGCAAGGCGATGATCCGGTTCCGGGTTGATAACCAAGGCCGTTGGAAGGTGATTCGTTTAGTCCAAGAGCATAACCATGAGCTGGTGCGACCTGGCCAAAGACACATGTTGCGATCAGCACGTTCACTTATGATGACCAAACCGGCAATTTTAGAGAAAATGGTAGCAGCTATCCACCCGATCCCTCCCCACTCTGTTGCGAGCGAAGAAACTGGCATGGGAGCAAGCGTTGGTCCCTTGTCTGACACTGAAGTTGTAACACATGATTTGACTGAGCAAGATGGCAGTGAAGAGAAGGTGACTCTGATTGAACCAGGGGATGCTCAGGGGGTCATTAAATATTTTAAGCAAAGGATTATGGGGGAAGGTATGTTCTATTGGGATGTGCAAGTTGACAAGGAGGGTAGGATGACCAACTTATTTTGTCGTGACAGCAGGAGCCACATTGACTATGACTGTTTTGCCGATGTGGTTGTGTTTGACACAACATACCGTATTAACAAGTACAACATGGTGTGTGCAACTTTTCTCGGGGTTAACCACCATTGGCAGAATGTCATGTTTGGCTGTGCGTTCTTGCTGGACGAGTCAGTTGAGTCTTACAAGTGGCTGTTTCGGTCCTTTGTTGAATCGATGGGTGGTCATGCACCTAAGTCACTCTTCACTGACCAAAATCCTACGGTGGCGAAGGCCATTGAGAACGTATTACCTGAAACACGCCATTGCCTTTGCCAATGGCATGTGCAAAAGAACATGGAGTCCCATCTTGGAACCTCAAATATGAGCCGCACCTTCCAGAACCTCTTCACTAAGTGCATGAAGGGTTGTGAGTCGGAGATGGAATTTGAGGATACGTGGGGCATGATGGTCAGAGAGTACAGTGTACAAGATCATTCGTGGCTCAATGAACTCTACAAGGATCGTCAGAAATGGTGCAGTGCATTACATAAGGATGCGTTTGATGGGGGCATCACCTCCATTGAGAAAGCTGAGAGCTTTAGTAATGTTTTTAATGGCATCTCAGATGAATCAACTTCTCTGATGGATATGTTAATCAGCCTAGATAAGCTGGTTGCTAGCTGGCGGCAGAGTGAGGCAGAAGAGGACTACCGGTGTAGTCAGAGTTTGCCCCAGCGTGCCATCAAGCACAGCAGCTTGTTGAACAAGGCAGCTGAATTGTACACACACAAGGCCTATAAGCTGTTTGAAGCAGATTTTCTTGATGGGAACAATGCAACTTCCTATCAGGAGACACAGTGTGGTGGGTCCCTCTATCGGTTCCAGTTCATGGCTCAAGCAAGGGGATCGAAAGTGTGGATAGTGTTGCTTGACACTTCTACAATGGAGGTCACATGTAGTTGCAAGAAGTTTGAGACTATGGGTTTGCTCTGCCCGCATTCCCTAAATGCACTCAACCTCAAGAGTGTGGATCGTATACCTGACAGGTACTTCTTTGGTGCTTTCTCTGCTGTGTTCTAAAATCGAGGATATTATCTGACTGTGTCTTTCCTCTGACTCTACCAAGAAGTGCAATATATTCTATAACTGGCTAGTACAAATAAAGGTAATCCTGTACAATTTACTTCTATATATCTTGTATCATGCAAAGAGTACTTTCTGCATTACAGGTACATGTTGAATCGGTGGACAAAAGATGCGAGGAGGAGGGTATATGGGATTGGGCGAGAGCAGCCGAGCAACAGCATGGCACACCTTGAGGGAAGCATGGCTGAGTTGACGTACAGACACCAAGCTATGAAGTACATGTATAACCTTCTGCTTAAGAGCCATGACAATGATGAGCTCAAGAAGATCTTGTGGGACGCACTCGAGGGTGGTGAAGAATCCCTGGAGACTACTTTTGAGATCAAGGGCTTGCTTCCTTATGCTTCTACTAGGAACAAGGAGTCTGAGAAGAATGATAAGAAAAAGAAAAAAATGTTAAAGGAAGACAAAAAGTCGAGTAAGTGCTGTTTCCTTCTATAATGTGTGAAGTTCTCTTAAGCATTATTACAGTATTAGTAACTGCTAATAACTGATTTTGATTGTTTAACATTCTTCTTCTTTGGTTTGGTTGTTTTAGCTGAGTCTTGTAATGGTTCTGGGATGCTTTAACTTTTGACTGAATAATTAGTCACCCAAACAGAGGCTTATATTGCATCCAAATATTATCCATACGGGTACTAGAAGGCTGTAGTTATTACTTGTTACTAGAGGTGGTAAGTCGGGTCGGGTCGGGTTAGTTTGACACTTTGACTGTCTACAATAGTTGGGTTGGGGTCGGGTCGGGTTTTGGGTCGTCATGTGTCGACGACTTTCGGGTCATGGATTGGGTCGGGCGAGACTGGGTCGGGTTTCAGGTCGGACTGCATCGACAACTTTCGGGTCTTTTGTCCGGTCGGGCGAGACTGGGTCGGGTTTCAGGTCGGACTGCATCGACAACTTTCGGGTCTTTTGTCCGGTCGGGCGAGATCGGGTCGAGTTGCATCGACAACTTTCAAGTATTATTTTGAGTTTAAGGTTCGATCGGACAAGAACAGGTCGCGTTATTGAATTTAGTTAGTAAATCTTGACTTTCTATGATGTTAATTCGTTAGTAAAATTACATTATGATGTGGGCAAGATAGGATTAGATCAATTTACATGTATCAGGTCAAGTCGGGTCGGGTTCGAGTCCTCATGTGTCGCTCCATCTCGGGTTACGGGTCGGATCGGGCTAGGGTTCTCATGTGTCGCATCATCTCGGGTTACGGGTCGGACTTAGGTCGATCATGTGTCGCTTCGTTTCAGGTTACGAATCATCTCGGGTGGGGTCGGGTCGGGTGGGTCGGGTGGGGTTCGGATAGTTCGACTTTTTCAAATTATCGGGTCAGGTCGGGTCGGGTCGGGTCAGGTTGGGTTCTGCCACCTGTACTTGTTACCATATTCTTTGGTTTGCTCAACTAACCAATAATTGACGACTCTATGATATTGGTACTTATGATGCAGAAAAGGCAAAAAAGTCACTTGTACCATCATCCCAGGACCCGGTGTATGTTGCACTATCCAATGACACCCAGCCTTATTCAACACCAGATCCACGAATCAATCAGACGGCTGTCACTGGCAGTAGACCTATGTATGTCCAGGTATGTGTATATCTCTCTACCCACAATTGTTCTGGTCAAAGTTTTAATTTTGATTTTTTTTCCAGTTGTTTAAGAATAGTGTATGCACATTTACTTTTGCAGGGTTATGCTACTGATGATGTGCCATCGGGCCAGATGTACGTGCACCCGAATATGAACAACATCCCTCATTGTTCACCTCAGGTACTATAGGATGAACTGAATTTGTTTGTTAGAATTGTATCAAGCCAATTATAAATCTCCGACAAAAAGACAATGCATGATCAAATCAGATGGCATCAACTTGTGTGAATAAAATTCCAACAATTTTTTTTCTATTCTAATATTAATTCTTACAGGATTACTCTTCATATGGCGGTATTCGTCCACCCTTGCCATCGAACTTTGGTTCGAGAAATATTTGAATACTGACAGTAAAAGCAGCAGAATGGTTGTGCAATGCGGCAGCCATTGCATGCTAGTGTTGCGGTGATGGGCAGACAAGACCTGTTGGGTGTGTTGATTGTACATCTGTTTATTTGCGTTCATGACTAGACTGTTGTGAATTGTTATTGGAGGAATTGCTCCTCTGCATTAGAGAATTTGTAGGCACTGCTAAATTAGTTCATTCTGTATCTGTGTATTCTGTCTGCATTTCTGCATATTTATATGGAGAAATGGGTGCATTGTTAGACCCGGGCACATCTCCAATCGCTGGTCTGGTGTACAAGATATATTTTTCTTTTCGGTCGATCACCCTGGAGCCCCGGTTTGTGCATACCGCTCAGGACCAGCAAAAACAACAAAGAAAAGAGAAGAAATTAATTTACTTGTTTTTTTTATAATTTATAGGTATATGGTGGGAGCTAACATTCTATACAAAGATATTCATCACAAACATTTGAAAAGCCAGGCTATACAAGAAAAAAAATCTAGGTTATTATTTTTCACTAGAATAATATCAAAAGACAACCTCAATCAAATTTCTATAAATAAGCCCAATCAGACGAATGATCCAACCAATTCAACAATGGAAATAAAGTGGAAGAACGCCGAAAGAAAAAAATGCTCAGAAATTCTTCCAACTTGTAAGGTGAAATACATTTCTTTCCAGATCGAAGGTTCTTCAAACTTGTATTAAAAACGTCCTTCATATTCTATTCCTCCTATTTTCAATTTTCATGGTTATTTTCACTAATGATGATGATGATGATGGTTATTTTTTCTTGTTATTGTTACTGTTACTAGTTTTCTATGCTTGTACCATTATTCTCGTGAACAATTGGTATCGAGCACCGACATATGCCCACCGAAAATTAAACAATAAAAATAAAAATGAAATACTCCTGCCTCTATATATTGAGTGCAACATGAACTACAATCTTGCCGAGATCAAACCTTTCAGCGTGCTATTTACACAAATTGGGCAGGCAAACCTTTCTAAACACATAACAAGTCTAATAGCACACACATAACAAGTCTGATAGCACTATTTTTTCCCTCCTTTCGACCACCTATACCAAAGACAAAAACAAACAATGATAACAACGAAATAGTAAGCACGCCTCAGATGCCCAAATTTCAGTTAATTAAGCCAACTATTTGCTAATGTACCAACGAGTCAGACAGACTTTATCAGAAAGCCAACTCGTTGGAAGTTATAGAGGCTGGCCCAGAACAGAGCTCAGCAAAGTCACATACTCAGAAATTGCCTCCCCTTCCTTGCTGACATCAATATCATAATCGTCCAAGGCATCTCCTGTCAACTCATTCGCCAATTCTTCCTCCATCTCAGCATCTCTCTCCTCTACTCCACCTGGGAAAAGATCTTGTTCTGGCTGTTGTCCCTGGAGGTCCGGAGCTGTGGGGTCAGTTGACGGCCCACCTTGTTCTAGATTGCTGACAGCTGGCGCAGTAGTATCCTGCGCTGCTGCTGGAAATAAGGCATCACCTAATGCTGCGAGTTGGGCTGCATCTGTTGTTTGTTTGCTTCTCTTTTTTGATTCCATATTGCTCTAGAATACAACTAAATTTGTCAGTATAATTTTCATGCCATATGATTGTGCCTTTTTGCATATTACACCCAATATTTTACTGTAGATGCAAATGAATGCAAAAGCTGAAGTTTTAGTTCTGTTAAAAGAGCCAGTGTTACATGCAAATGTGAAATAATAGCATGATTATTTCCAAATATTATTAAATTAAACAAATAAAAGAGGGGAAACCTGCAGTGCACAATTTTTCTCAGGATCTGTCAGAAAATCTAAAGCCATCTCCATGTCATTTTCATTAATACGAAGTGCTTCAGCAGCAAGATATTTCTCAAATCTAGTGTTGAGAAGCCAATAGATAATAAACAAAATTGCATTTAATCAATCCCCAGAAAATAAAAGAAAGCAGAAAATGAAACTAAATTGTAACTGATTTTTGCATGAGTAAATGGAACAACAGCTAAGAAATTTACCCAATAGAAGCCAGCTCCTTCAGCTTTTCCATATCTACTGCTTTGTTATTTGGAGTCTTTCCGTAACTCTTTTGCTCCCTATAAAATATAAAACATATGTATTAGCAAATTGCCACTACTCAACGGCGACTAGCTTTTTCATCACAGCTTAGGATCTGTTTTACCTTTTGTGAAAAGAATATTGAACTAATGCAACAACAACAAAGCCGTTAGTCCCAAAAAAGTTGGGGTAGGGTAGAGATGAAACCCAGTCAGAGTAATAAATTTGATTGAGTTTCATTTCATGAGAATGGCTGAATTTAATTTTACGTTAGCTCGCGAAAGCCTATTATAGGCGGAGTTAATATTGAACTAATATAAAATATAGGTGACTATTGCTAATAGCGGAACACGAATATGTAGGTTGGTTCACAACTAAAAAATGATTAGTTTTGCAAAAAAAACACTTGTCATGATTGATAGTGAAAGCTTACTTGATTTCATCACGCCTTCTGCGGTCCTCCTCAAGCCGACGAGTTTTTCTCTCTCTTTCCTCCACTAAGAGATCCACAGCTGACTGTACATCTTGACCGGTCATCCTTAGCGCCCTCTTAGCTGAGCGCTCTTTGTACCCCATGCCCATTAGCAGAGACAACGCTTCATCTGGAATTTGAAGCTGATATATGGAAACACAATATCATTGAGGTTTTCAGCTACCAAATTCGGAAAGCTCACTGTTTTATGCCTGAATATATCCATTCTTCAAGTAAAACTTTAAAAACAGTAAGCTTACAATTGGTATTATGACCTTTTCTACAATTCACCTTCTACATTCCATACTCTGCTCTTCTAATTACTAAACCTCAGTTTTGTTGAAAGATATGGTCAAATCCCTACACAACTCAACATCGAGCTGCAAACTGAACAGTTTCTACTCTAAAATGTAGATACCTGGATAAATTTAGTTTGTGCGGAACTGATAAACTGTTGCGCTTTCTCAAAATTGCCATTGTGATAAGCAACCACACCTTCCAGAAGCTCCAGCCTCACGTATCTGTTTAATAAGCACTCTCAAATAAATAAAAGAAAGAAAGAAATTTTCCAACAGTAATATGCTGGCCAGATATTTTTTTCTTTCTATTCCTTTTATGAATTAGTAGCTCAGTTAAAGGCAACTGACTACTTGAGAGCTCAACTTGGTTCAAATATTTAAATAAGAAAATACAAGATTGATTGTATCAAAACTGAGAATTTGTTCATAGATCAGTTGTGCAAACATGAGAAGATACTAGATAGACAGGTATGCTACTCAGGGATTGGTCACCATTCCAATACAAATAACAAGTTGGGCAAACAATTTTGGGTTCGCGATAGTGCAGTACATGCTAATACAATCTATTACAATTCATATAGAGAAGCTGCTCACATGGCAAGATCAGCCTGTTGACCAGCTTGAAGGGCTCGAAACCTACTGGAGCCTTTGCCATGAGAGCTCTCAAACCCTTTCCGAGCCCTCTCAAGACGTGACCCAGCAACAGTTAAACATGAGATGTCTCTAAGCATAAAATAGCACCACACCATGTCCAATTGGAGTATTGGCACATTGTCTATTAACTGTTGTAAAATAAGATTGTTAGAAATACATTATTTGTACCTGTTTGCCTACGCAAAGTGCAAGCATGTCTGTCTAGAAAATTTTCCAAAATAACTATTTTTCTATCAACCTCCTGTTATTTAGCAAAAAAAAAAAAAACTATGTAATATGCACTGGGAAAAACAAAAGCACTAACATGCACCCCTACAAACCGAATCATACTATACAATATACATTGTTAGCATTCCTCTGCCTCTTAACAAATGAGTAACAGAGGAGGCCATTTTAAACATTAAACAGTAAAGACTTGTTCACAAATGAGTAACTGCAAGAAACTTTTTGTTTACTTTGTGGTGAAGTTACCTGTAGAAGATTGTGATCGCATAAAGAAAAGGCCTCCTGTAGATAAAAGGAAACAAATATTCCTGTCAAACCATTGGAAAGTTCACAGAAACATTCTTAACAGTCCATTTTTTTTTTTTTTTGCAACAACAACGCCTTTAGTCCCAAACAAGTTAGGTCCATTTATTAGAAAAAAAATGTAAATTGTAAAATCAAAACCTCTGACATAGTTAGCACGTCCAAAGCATCCTTGTAATTTTCTTTTTTAATCAGCCCTTTAGCATTTGCATGGAGCATCAGACCCATCATCAGTGCTCTAAACAATAATAACCATCCAATTCATTAATATAATCCCAAAGCTAGAATACTTAACAGGAGATAAACATCTATTTACAGTTCTATAAAAATGAGAAACAGCTACTGACTCCATTGATTTGTCAGCTGAATATGTAATGCTCATTTGCTATTAGTTTAAGAGGCAATTTCACATACAGAGCTGATGTTAAGTAATCACCTAACCAAATAAAAATGAAAATGCCATAATACCAAAGTTTAAGAGGGGCGTGTATTTCAAGTTTTGCTGGGGCATACATGACATAATGACACTTCGGATGGGCATTCTGGAAATAGTTCCTCCTCCTAACTTGCGTCTGTTTGACTCATTTTACAAAATGCGCGTATTAAGGCATATGCGCACATCTTTAAATAAAACATCAAAGAGAGTTGGATGCAATTGCAAATAATTGTTTAAGTTGACATTCATACATCTATTACCATTCACAGTCTTACAATTTTTCTTAATTATTTACTTTGGAGAAATAATGCATTTATTGAAGAATTATTAGAAATATAACTTAAAATTATATGCGCTTGGAAGAAAAATTTACTTTGGAGAAAATGCGACTCTCTAGGAAATTTTTTATTGACATTTAATTGCAAAGATAATTTTCCTTCCAAGAAATTCACCTTCTATCAGATTCAGAACCAAACATGACTTTCTTGCCATTCTGATCTTCAAGCTCCATGTTATAATCATTTAAAGGAAATGACCCGTCAGAATGCCTCCTTGCCATCGATTTAGCTGCCTCCCTATTCATTTTATTCACAACATTTTCAAGCAACACTTTAATAACAATAAGATTTCCCAAAGTATGCAAATAACAAATATTGGCTCAATTCTTTGATTTCTGCTCATGCACATAATGCGCAACTCTGGTAACAGATCATGGAATTGCAATACTGTAAGGTGAACCCTCCCAATTAAGCTTTATTTATATTATATAATTGTCTAATTGTTGTTAATTTTGTTTCATAAGTGCTGAGTTTTATGCATGCATATAACTCACTTTTAATCCCTCAAAAATGCATAACTAAGTCTAAAATTCTTAAAATCTATTTTGATTCAGAAGTAATTCCATCAAAACATTTAGCGTGTGATTATAGGAATTCTATTCGTTTGCTTCTTATCCAAACTCCCAATACTCAAAATATGAACCACACAATAAAATCAATAAATCACCAGGGTCATAGATACTGACTCTGGTGCAGACTGGTCAGTAGGGAGATCAGAAGTAAAGATATGGTCCTGAGACCTGAGTGATATAGGGTTTATTTTGTATGCTTCTTTTTACAATTAAAAGGAAGTGATGGGGGGCGCTCCCTCATTTGTTTCAAAAAATAAAAATAAATAAATAAAATCAATAAATAAAGTACCAAATCCTAGTCAGGTTCTTGGCGTGTTCTTCTTCATCCTTGGCCTTCTTAGCCTCTTCATCTATCTCCTTGGCTTTACCAGCATCCGCCATTAGAGTAGCGAGCACCTTACCATTATTTTTCAGCCCCAATTGCACGAGCGTAGAATCGCCATCCCTCAACACCTTCCCGCCACAGATGAGGTTGATCCGGGTCGGATCGCAGCCGTTAGCGCGGCGGGCCACCTCAGACCGGACCATCTGGACCGTCCACGTGTCAAGCGCGACTTCGACCACCCCCGACCATGCGCCAGCGACCTTCAGTTTCGCCATGGGAGGAGCTTCTCGTGGTGTCGATGATTCTTCCATGGAAGAAAGAACGAAAGAAGAAAAGTAACTTTTTTTCTCTTTTTTTGCTTTTAATTTGTTTGTAGTTGATTTAGGAGAGAAGAAGAGACTGAAAGACAAAAGGGGTTTAGAGCTTTGTAAAGAGGTTTCTTAATTGGGTTGTTTATAGTAGTTTAACAATTTGGATGACTCAGTATGCTGTTCTGTTATTTATAGAATTGTATCATGGTGAAATTCTTTTGAAGACCAGATTACATGTAGGGATGTAAGTTCAACCCGACTAATCCGATTAACCTGACTGATCCGACTAACTCGACCCGAAAAAATGCGAATTTCGGTTTTTTATGATCGGTTACGATTTTTATTTTGTTGAATCCGACATCTAATATGTGAATACAAAATTGTAGAATAAAACGTAGGTGAAATTCGACCCGACTTTTTATATTTAATTAAACAATTATATTTTTGTTTCTAAGGCTTCTTTGATAACATTATTTATTATAAAGTTTCAGTTTGACACATTCCCTAAGAGATAAAGTTGTGATGGTATTGCATGTTCAACAATTTTAGGTTGCTGTTAAAAAAATGAAGAAAAAAGTCAGAATAGGCGGCTTATCAGCTGCAAAGTGAACTTGAAAAGGCAGCTAGTCTGATGTGCTGCCTGCCGGCATTTTCTTTGCCGATGGTGGGTCCGAGTTAGGGTTTTAATAACGGGGCGGGTCGGGTACCCGTGGATCCGATCCGTCCAGATTCATGGATCCACAGATTCACGAGTACGGCGGGTCTACGGTTACGACGGGGCAGGTATGCACGGGTCTGAACTCAAAACTCCCAATCCGACCCGTGATAAATTCGGGCGGGTCCAAACGGGTCGGGCACGGGTCCGGGCGGGTCAGGTCGGATCCGTCCAACTTTTTGATTTTTTTGAATTTTTTTCGAATTTTTTAATTTAAAACACTACATTATTTTAATATATATATATATATATATATATTTTTATGAATTTTTCTGGTTTTTTCTGGTTTTTTTGAATTTTTTTGAATTTTTTTGTATTTTTTTGAATTTTTGCACGGATCCACAGGTCGGGCACGGGTTCAGACGGGTTTGGAGGATTTGAGGCCAACCCGACCCGTGATAGATCCGTGGATCCAGGCACAGGCACAGGTCGGGCACGGGCAGGTAAACCCGCCCGGATTTTTTTTAAACCCTAGTCCGAGTCCATCTGGAAATAAAAAACATTCAATGCTGGCCTGCCTAGAGCTGCCACCCATAGCAACGAGTAGAGCTCTATTCTGTTGGTAATAAAGTTTTTTATTCGATTTTCATCACAAACTTACATTTATATTTTTTTGTCAAACTTCTTAATTTTAATTTTTAGTACAAACTGATGCCAATGTGTTATTTAAATTATTTTCAATTGTTACTTTTACTTTTGTATCATTAAAAAATTGTGAAATATTGAAGTTTGTGAAACCCGCCAAACCCGATCGTCTAAATAAAATATGAATTGAATGGTTTTTATTTTTGGTTGGTTGGTTACGGTTGAAAATACTACAACCCAAATGACATCTAACGAGTTGATAATCTATACGAAATCCGACCAACTCGACCCATTTACACCCTTAATTACACGGAACAAATAATAATATTAGTTGATTAATTTACAATATACCAATGGATAAGAAGTAAAATATTTACAGTTTAATATTACATATTTATTCATTTAAATTTTATAATTACATATTTATTCATTTAAAACACTAAAATTTCATATAAAGGCTTCTAAAAGTTCAATATTACATATTTATCCACTCAAATTTCATAATTACATATTTATTCCTTTGAAATACAAAAAATATTATTATACAAGATAACTGCACATTAATAAAAATAATGTAAAGTAACATTTAAATGTTAATTAACACTCTCAAACACTAATAGTAGGGAATTGAAAACGAGTCGGGACGTGTCGGGCCTAACTCGCTCGAGTCGACGGATTTGCCGGGCCGAGTTTGGATGGGTCAAAAAATTTAAGCCGACTGCAATCCATCTATGGCCCATGGGTTAACGGACCGACAGGTTCGAGCGGGTTAAAGGGGGTCGGTCCGGGTCCTACTGGCTGAGTTTTTTTTCTTTTTTCCTTGATTTTATCTGAATTTTTATTTATTATTTTTTTAATTTAACGGATTATACCCGACTGTATGACAGTCGGCTAGCAACAATAATCTCCGGTTATTCTCGGGTTTGGTCGGGTTTTAAACGGGTTTGCACAGTTTTCCGC
Organism: Eleocharis quinqueflora; assembly: GCA_964058865.1. Lineage (NCBI taxonomy): Eukaryota > Viridiplantae > Streptophyta > Magnoliopsida > Poales > Cyperaceae > Eleocharis > Eleocharis quinqueflora. Next base: position 67,422 of record CAXKVX010001975.1, on the reverse strand, counting down.
AAGTTTAGATGTGTTTAGGCGGGTTTGGACGGATTTTCAAAAGGTTAATAGCGGGTTTATAGCGGGTTAATGGCGGGTTAATCACTCAGATAATACCCACAAATTGCTCTCTTTTTTGTCTCTCTCATCTCTTTGTAACCTCTTTAGTTTTCATTTCATCTCTCATTTCTCTTTATCTCTCAACAATTAAAACCTTGCAACTTGAAAACACTAGAAGAGTTGAAGAAAATTTATTTGAAGAATATTTGAAGAAGAGATTTGAAGATTTTGAAGATTTAATTGGAGATTTCAAGAAGATTTGAAGAAGATTTGAAGTAGATTTGGAGATTTGGAAAATATGTGAAATTAAATGATTCTTTCAATTTATGTGGAATTACATGATATTTTTTTCATAGTTTTCTTGTATTTAAATGATTGTTTGGAAATATATGATATGATTATGTAAAAGAAATTATGGCTGAGCATTTTTTTTAATCCATGTGATTGTAAACTTAAAATTTTATGGATCTTAATTATATATATTATATGTTGAAAATTAATGGACCATCAAGCTTGATAATTAAAATAATCAATAAGAATCGAATGATGTACACAGTTGGGTGTACACAGCTACTATGTTTCTTTTTTGTTTAACATTTTATAGCGGACTATATGACAACGCCGCTGTAGAAAGTAGCTTTTGAAAGCGAATTTGTTGGCTTGTTGCAAGCGCCGATATTAGAAGTTGCCTTTAATAGCGGATATTTAACTAAAGTTCGGTATAATAAGTTCACTTTTAACACCAGACCACACTAACTTTTAACAGTCCGCAACAACATCGGGCATAGGCCGCTATTAAAGATCCAATAAGTCTGGTATAATAAGTCAAAATTATTATAGTGTAGACAACAAAATATATTTCTATTATAACAACAATGAAATCAAAGCATTAATTTTGACAAATATATCAATCAATAAAAAAAACATAGTTCGCAAAAAATATATGCGAAGTAATATACGACACTCCCAAAAGAATTGACAAATCAGCTACTTTTTTTTCATTTTCTAATATTGCAGAGTGGTTTTATTATTAACTTTACTATTATTAAGTTAGCTACTTTATTTCATTTTCTATTTTTTTTACATGTTGATTTTAGAAATAATTAATCATAAATTGTAATTAATCCTATATTTAGTTCATTTGGACTGATATTGACCGAATAAAAAATTTCCTTTCTTTTTGGTAAAAAACCTAATTTATACTGAATCGTGTTTACCTTCTTATTCTTATTTGCTTTTAGGTTTGTTTAAATCACGAGCCAAGCATAAAGAATAATAGTTGTTACAAATATGAATCAATGAACTTTAGATTATATTAAAATAAATTAGTTAAATATTGTAGTCATTGGCAGATCTAGTAACAAAGAATCACCATTTATTATTTATGTTGATATGTATATATTGATGATTTTCTTAAAGAAAAATAAATAAATTTGAAACTCATAAACTATGAAAACTATTTTCATAACTACAATTTAATGATTTTGATGTAGTTAATTTATAGGTGAAGTTATGTTGCTTGTGCATGCATCGTGCTTGCACATCTGGACTCTCCGATATTCATCGAGATTCGATGTGCAGAAATCTTCACGAATCTCGATACACATTGGAGAGTCCAGATACACAAACATGATACATACGTCAGCACCATAATTTTGCACTTAATTTGTTAATATCAATGTTTGACATGATATCCATAAAAAAATTCAGCCTCATCCGCCCATGATTGTAGATTTGTAGTATAGACCTTTTGCAATTGTGAATAACAGAGGCATTGAGAAGGGAAGGTAGAGAAGCTCTCTTCAATTATCTAATTATTTGTTCATGTTTTGCGGTTACCGGTTTCCTGTAGTCGTTATTTAGTAGCTCTGTGTGTCTCAGTTTTTTCGCAAAAGAATGAAATGCGCTTCTTTAGATTTACTATAGCGAGAGTGCGAGACATCACGACACCAAAGTTAATAATTACTTTGCATATCAAAACATTATTTCAAACATTTTTACTCTTCTTAATGATTTTATATGAACATGACAGTTGCTGCTTTTCCATAAATCTAATTAGTCAAATAACAACTAGAATTATTTTTTTAGTATTTTTCTACCCATTTTGAACCACGTATATATACTTCAAAAGTAAATAACGTTGTAAAATTAATCATTTGCACATGATATTAAATATCGATCATAGTAAAGGACATAATTGCAATATGTAATACAACTAAATATTATAATTTAATCGTCTCTATATTCTTTTTTTTTTGAAGAAATTAGGCTATGCCTACTTTAAAATTTCATTAAAACAAAGAAAAATTTACATTATTTAATTACATGCATACATCCAGGGGCGGATCCACAGTAATTTAAGGTCAGGCAAGTGCCTGACCCTGGATTTTGAAAATTTTGAGTGTGTTAACTATATTTACATATAGTGCCTGACCCTGTATGGACATTGTGCCGACCCTGGTTCTAAAATCCATCTCTGCAGTGATTATTTCGGCCCAAACAATCCCATTCAAGTTAACGGGTCCAGCAGAAGGCCTAACCGGTTCGCCAGAAGGCCTAACAGGTCCGCCTAATTCGCGAAAACCTAACTTGGCGCTGGCGTTGGCGATTCGCGATTCTGCCGTTCTTCTGCTCCTCCGCTCGACAGGATTCCACGACGTCGACGACAAATCCACGACACTGCTCACCTCATCAGTCTGGCTGATCACCGTGCTCCGCCTCGCTGATCTCCGCCCCTCTAGCCTTATCTCTGATCTCCGTCTGGCCCCGCCAAGTCGCCAACGACTCAACGAGGCGACGAACTGCTATCTGCTGACAGGGCTGAGAGGCGAGAGCCAGTAAATGTGTTGATCCTGACTCACTGAGACACTGACTCAATGAGACGCTATTGATTGCTTACTCGCTGCTGCTGATTCCCTGAGACGCTGATGCTGATTCGCTGATGCTGACGCTGTTGATCACTGACGTAGTGACGCTGCTAGTGCTGATTCGCTGAGACACTGACTAGCTGAAACGTTGCTGATCGCTGAGTCACTGTTGCTGACCTTAAAACCAGTAAAACAAGGTACAAAATAAAAAAACTGTACCTGTATATTCTTATATTTTCACTTACAGTTCAAAACTTTCAACTGTAGAACGAACATCGTATACAAAAAAAAAAATCAAAGGCAGGGAGGAATATGCAGTGGGGATGTGCCAAGTGTGAAAGGTGGATATAAATAAGATGATTAGGTGAAGGGATGCCAAATAGGTGGATATACATCTGTTTTTTTACATGTAAATGTGCCTACCCCTGGATGAAATCCTGAATCCGCCACTGCATACATCCCATTACGAGATATTATTATTGGGGGTTGTGAATTTACAAGATTTGAGTATTTTCTAGTATGCTAGTCCATCCTCGTGACTCGTGGAGGATCTCCCTGGCTAAGAGTGGTATTGGTCTTGTGGTCGAGTTGAAGATTCGTCGATTTTTTTCTTTCCATATGCACCATAAGGCTGTTAACATCGTGGAATCCCATGTTGTGAGTTGGGTTGGGTTCCAATTCGTTCTGTTGGAAACCCATAAGGTGCAAATATCGCCGGATGAAGGGAATGTGATGTTTTGCGCTAACTGGTTCCATATTCTTGACACGTTTGGGCAGGTCAGGAATAGATGTGTTTGTGTTTCGGAGGCATTAGTGTGGCACAAGACACAATTGTGGTCTTGTAAAGGTACTCCACGTTTGTGAAGGACCTCTTTTGTAGGTATTTTTTCCTTAAGTACCATCCATAAAAAGATTTTTGTTTTGAGTGGCGCTTTGATGTTCCATAGTGCCATGTGGTGGCAATCCAAAATTTTGGGGTTAATTAGGAAGGCGTAGGATGACTTCGAGGAGTATTGACCGGTGGAGCTCCATCTCCATGTGAGCGACCCGTCTTCTTTTAAGTCTGTTGACGTTCGAAATATTTGTAGCTTTTCGAGTATGTCGCGAAGGAAAAATGAAGGGTATTTCTTCAACATCGATCGATCAATTGGATCGTGAGGTCGGGGTAGTATGTAGTTTTCCTGAGCAATCTTTGAGAGAGGCGAGTTAGGAAGCTGATAAATGGCCCATAACCATTTGAGCAGCAGGGCAATGTTTAAACATTTGAGATCAAGGACCCCCGGTCCTCCATGTTTCCTAGGCAGACATATAGTTTGCCAGTTGATCTGACTAGCCCCGTGTACTGGCTTATCTTGGCCTTTCCAGAAGAGCATTTTTGTGCGTTCGATGTGTTTGATTATCCAGGCTGGTATTCGGAAGGCTTGCATGTAGTGAATTGGTAGGGCATTGATAAGTGAGTTAATAAGCATTAGTCTTCCTCCTTTGGACAAGATGTTTTCTTTCCATCTACCAAGCCTTGATTGAATGGAGTCCAGAATAGGTAGGAACATATCTTTTATTAGTTTGGAGATGGTGAGTGGTAAGCCTAGGTATTTAATTGGGAATTGTCCACCTCTGCATTGGAGGATATCCTGAATTATGGGGAGTAAGTGATGTGGCACATTGTTGGATTGATTGATAGTCCGGTCATTTTTGCATATTTGTGTAGGATTTCCATTAGGGCTCATAAGTTTCTTGGATGGGCATCCGAGATGAGTAGTGCATCTGCGAACTGGTATCCCGTCTTGGGTAGGGAAGTCAATCTTGCCGAGTCTGAGGTGTTTTCCGTGATAAGAGATTATAAGGAGTCTGCGACTAGAATGAATAATAACAGAGATAGAGGGTATCCTTGGCGTAGTCCTCTCTGATGATAGAAAGGACCATATATCCCATTTAGTCGCACGTATGAAGATGAGGATATCAAAAGGTTGTTAATCCATTGTATCCATTTCAGTGGAAATCCTTTGGCCCTGAGTAGATTCCGGATGAAATCCCATGAAATCGTGTCAAATGCTTTTTTGAAGTCGACTTTGTATAGTATCGTTGGTATCTTTAGTTTTTTCCGTAGTATGAGAGATTCCCTGGATACCAGAAAAGTTTCCATGAGACTTCGGCCTTTGATGAAAGCTGTTTGATTTTCCGAAATAATCTGAGGTAGAAGTGATTGAAGTCTATCTGCGAGTAGTTTGGAGATTATTTTAACGATTGATGTGATTACACTAATCAGCCTATAATCGTCCATCGAAAGGGTGTGTTTGTGTTTTGGTAACACTGTGATACATGCCTGATTTAATCTCCAAAGGTCTAGCTCATTTTTATGAAACGAGGTGACCAACGCACAAATTGTGTTTCCCACAATTGGCCAATAGTGTTGGAAGAACTCCGCTGGAAAACCATCTGGTCTGCATGCTTTTCCTTTTGCCAAGTGGAAGACTACTTTTTTTTCCCTCATGGGTGAATTCATCCTGGAGGTTGTCCATTTGTTGTGTGAGATCCGTAATTGCCGTAATATTTTCCATGTGGGTGGTGCCTTGTGTTGTGCTTAATATGTCCTTGTAGTGTTTGGAGAATGGTAATGCAATTGTCCTTTCGTCCACGATTGGGGTTCCGTCAACGTTGATAGAGTGAATGTGGTTATTTGTGTATCGTTTGTTGGCAACCGTGTGAAAATATTTTGTGTTGTTATCTCCCAATTTGAGCCAACGCACGGAAGAGCGTTGTTGCCATTTTTGTTCCTCTATCAGAGATAGTATGTAGGCGTGTTGTTTTAGCTTTAAGCGGAATTGGAATTCGCGATGGGTAAGGTTTCACCTTTCTTCCATCTTGCTTAGAGTTTCTATCAGCATTCTAGTCCTTGATAGTAGGCTGTCTGTATGTGCGAATTTTCTTGCAGCCCATTTTCTAAAAGCACACCTGGTAGAGTTTAGTCGTCTCTATATTCAAACACCTTGTTAGGAGAGTGGGAGGAGATAAGAAATGAAGCATCAAAGAGAGCGAGAAGAAAAAGCACAAATCACTATGAGAAAAATTCTAGACTTTTATTATTTCAAATTACGAAAATACACTTTTGCAGGTTTTAACGATCGATTGATACTTTATTGATAATCAACTAAAAATAACCTCAGATCCATTGATATATGAAGTTTCTTGTCCACAATGAATCGTTGCTTGAATACAACCCAATAGGCCTGTTGATGACTCCAAAATCCAGTCGGTCGTAAGTTATAACTCTGGCTTCATCCTGACTCCTCTTCTTCTTCTTCTTCTTCTTCTTTCTCTTTATTTTCAAACTCCATCATTTTCTCTTCTTCTTGTTTGGTTTTCTTATTTTTCATCTTCGAATTCCTCTCCATCTTCATCTTCTTCTCCTTTTTATTCTCCTCTTCTTCATCCTCCTCTTTCTCCTCCTTCTTCTTCTTCTTCTTCTTCGAATTGTTGTTGTTGTTCTTCTTCTATGAAGTCATTTCCTTCGAATTTTTCTTCTTCTTCTTCTTTGAATTCATCTCCTTCGAATTTTTCTTCTTCTGATTCCAATTTGTCAACATGTTGCGCACCAATATACAAATATTATCCTCGATTAGTGCAATATATATTTTTGAGTTGAATGTGCTTACATGACAAATGAATCTAGTATTTGAATACAATAAATTAGTCTTGGCAGTAGATGTTATTATGATAATGCTTAAAAAAGTTATTTGGCAGTAACATTATTTAAAGAAGATATAGACAGTACCTTGTACTTTATGGCGTGTTGTAAGCCTCAGTCCTCTAACAAGGGGCAATCCCTGTTCCAAGCTTCAAAATACTGACAAAGCTTCTCATCTGTTTGCAGTTGCAAGTTGGGGCACCTCATAATCATTAATTTTTGAAGGTGTAAGAGCTCAGAATCAGAGAATCAAAGAGTGTAAAGAAGCTTGCTTAAAGAATGATTTCATTGATGATTTTCTATCTTACACTTTGCTAAAGTACATCAGTATATATAGTATAACCTATGTGTCGAACTAACTATTAATTGTATTATGTTATAATTAATTAGCTCTTGTAGTAAGATCTTTTGTGGCATTGTTGCGTGTTGTTTAATACACCCCCTCAAGCCGATGGGGAGGTAGACACATTGAGCTTGTCTTTGAGAAAATTAAACCGAGGTAGGGGCAATGGCTTTGTCATAATATCGACAATCTGATCCTTAGAACAGAGAAATTGAACATGTAGTTGTTTGTTTGCCACTCTGTCACGAACAAAGTGGTAGTCTATCTCGATGTGCTTTGTTCGTGCATGAAACATCGGGTTGGATGCAAGGAAAGTTGCTCCAATATTATCATATCATAGGGTTGGAGGTGTAGTAGAGGAACATTGTAATTCTTTGAGAAGAAACTGAAGCCACATTATCTCGATACAAGCAAGAGCCAGACTACGATACTCAACCTCAGTACTAGACCGTGAAACTGTTGGCTGTTTGTTTGTGCACCATGAAATCAGGTTATTTCCAAGAAAAACATAGAAGCCTGATGTAGAACGACGATCATCTGTGCTGTATGTCCAATCAGCATCACTATATGCATGGATTTGCAGAGAGGATGAGTTATGAATTTGAATGCCAGTATGAGGGTACCGGCCACATAGCGTAGGATACGCTTTACTGGTGACCAGTGGGCTTCGGTAGGTAGATGCATATATTGTGATGCCTTGTTGACAACAAAAGCAATGTCTGATTGTGTCAATGTAGCATATTGCAAGGCCCTTACAATACTTCTATATTGTTGAGGATCTTAGCATGGTGTACTGCCTTCTTGAGTGAGAACTGTACCGGAAGCCATGGGAGTGAAACATGCCTTGGTATGGAGCATATTAACCCTTTTAAGCAGGTCAGACATGTATTTGGTTTGAGATAAAAATAGTCCAGATTTGTTGAATTTGGCTTCAATACCTAGAAAAAAAAATGAATATCTCCCAAATCTGAATTGCAAGGTGGAGTGTAATTTTGCAATAGTCCCTGATTTGAGTTGTATCACTTCTAGTGACTAAAATATCGTCTACATAGGAACAAGTAGAACTTTTCCTTGGTGATGAAGGAGAAATAGTGAGGAATCATAAGAAGAGGCCTTGGACCCAAAAGATTGCAGGGTAGTGCTAAGTTTGTCAAAACAAGCACGTGGTGCTTGCTTAAGCCCATATAAAGATTTATGTAAAAGACAGACGTAATGAGGGTTGAGTTGTCAACAAACCCCTAAGGTTGTTCCATGTAGATCTTCTTTGTCAAGTCACCATTTAAAAAGATGTTTGAAACATCTAACTCTCTAATGGACCAATTTGAAGAAATGGCTAGAGAGATAACAACCCAAATTGTTGTTGCGCGAATAACAAGACTGTATGTGTCTTCATAATCAATGCCATGTTGTTGATTAAAACCTTTGGCTACCAAACGCGCCTTATACCGATCGATAGTGCCATCAGGATTCCTTTTTATCTTGTATACCCACTTACACCCAATTACTCTTTGACTTCCAGTTGGTGGTACAAGTGTCCAGGTATTGTTTTTAGCAAGACCGTTCAGCTCAGTTGACATAGCGGATCACCAGCATTCAGTCCTGACAGCTTGAGTAAAACTGATGGGTTCGACCTCGGTGTGAGCATGATGGGAAATGAAATCTGGGAATTGTTTTTGTCTACGCGTGTTAACTTTAGCTCTTGTAACCATGGTATGGGTGTTTTGAGGATTAGGCAACATAGTAGGAGAAGTGGGAAGAAAAGTAAGATACTCAACAAGTTTTTGATGAAATGGGATTGAAGAATGTGAGTTTGGAGATGAAGTGAATTGAATAGAGGGAGCGGGAGAGATAGGTTTACCGTTGGGGTTATTTTATTTTAAATTCATGGGCTGGTACTGGGCTTGTAGGTGGCAAGATTGATATGGAAAGATTCTGGGCTACCGGCAAGGTTGAAGTGGGATTAGTGTTGATAGAGTGTATTGTGTAGTTGGGCACAGTCTGATGGGTTAACAGATCTGTTATGTGGGCTTGATTTGACTCAGTTTGAAAATTTTCCGAAATAAGTAGAGTTCAGGGTATCGAGAGAAATTGTTGATGTTCTTTTAGTTCAATTTGTCTGGTATTGATGTCTTGAAAAGGGAATTTTGATTCATCGAATTGAACATTTTGAGAAACAAAAATTTTATTTGTTGAAAGATTCAAACACCTATATCCTTTTTGTGCAATGCCATAGCTAATAAAAAATACAAGGTTGGGATCTCATTTGGAGTTTGTGTTTGTTGTATGGTCGGGTCAGAGGAAAGCATGGACAACCTAACACTCTAATGTTTTGTAAGCATGGACAACCTAACACTCTAATGTTTTGTAGTCAGGTTCATTGTCAAAAAGTGTTTTGTATGGAATTAAAGTTTGAGAGGGTAGCCTATTTATAAGATATACTATGCTAGAGAAAATCTCATCCCAATATTTTAAGGATACGAGGCATGAGACAGTAGCTAAAGAGAGCTCTGCAACGTGTCTATGTTTTCGTTCGGTCACTCCATTTTGTTGAGGAGTATAAGGACAAGTTGTTTGATGAATGATTTGTGGAAATTTTGATGTAATTGGTTTGTATTCGGTTCCTCCATCGGTTCTTGAAATTTTAATTGTTGTATTAAGAATATTCTCAACTTGTGACTTGAAAAGAGAGAAAATATCACATACTTCAATAAAAGAAACAATAGGAGATGGACCCCATACATCGGAGTGAACAAGTTGTAAAGGTTGAGTAGAAGAAGAAGAAGAAGAAGAAGAAGAAGAAGAAGAAGAAGGTAATACATGAGCTTTAGCTTGTGTACAATCTTTACACAAAGAAAGAGAAGTTCTAATACAAGATATGCTATATGTGTTAACGATTTTCATTGTGGTTGAATTAGATGGATGGCCAAATCTTGCATGCCATATATTTGTATAAGTGCCAAGAAAAGCATGAGGAGATTTAAGAACATGTGAGAAGGGCTTCATCTTGGAGTAAAGTCTATTGGATCTTGGTATTTGTAAGAGAAGAGTCTTAGTGTGGAGGTCCTTAATAGTACAAGAAGAGTGAGAAAAATTAATAGAAAGAGATGGATTATCATGAAGTAGTTGTGATAAACTAATAAGATTAGTAGAAAAGTTTGGTACATGAAGCACATTGGTGAGAAGTATTGATTGATTGTTTAGAGAAAATAAATCTGAACCAATATGGGAGATAGAGAGACCAATATCATTTCTTATTTGAGGCTTGTCGGGTCCATTGTAGTTAAAGAATGATGAGAGATTGTTCAAGTCACTAGTAACATGATTATTTGGACTCGAATCAAGAACCCAATTAGTTGGATCATTGCATTGAGGCATTGATTGTACATTATAAGCTTTGAATTTTGGGTTAGGTTTCCATTTATTATCCCTAGTATATCTCCGATAGCATAATTTTGCAATGTGGCCGTGTCTAGAGCAAATCTGACAGTTGGGCTGAAAATGGGCTGTGGACGAATTAGGCAAAAGAGGTCATTTTTTGGATCCAACAGAGGAGGAAATTGGTCTTTTTTCTTCATATGAAGTGGATTAACTATAGAAATTTGAATATGGGTTGGGTTGGTTTCGATAGCGAGAGCCTCTTCCATTTCCAGTGTAGAATGCAGCTGGTTGAGAAGTCGATTAAGTGTGGAGCAGAGCTTTGTGGCTTGAGGAGTAATCCTCGCAAATCTGAGAAGGAAAAAGAACCGTGGCAGCGAACTGTAGAGAGAGCAGCAACGATTGAGTTGAATTTGATGCCTAGTCCGTTGATAGCTGCTATGACGAGGTCTTCTTCTGGAATTGGCGCACCAATAAAGGCTAGTTCATCGGCTATTCGTCGGAGACGAAGAGATAATCAGAGCAAGAGGATTATCCTTTGGAAACGGTCTAAATTTGGGTAACAATTATTAAAAAAAGATGGACCAAAAGGGAAATGTTTGCAATTCAGTATCCAGCGGCTGTTTGGCTAACAATTTCTATTTTTTTCTTTTCTTTTCAAGCAAGCTCTTGAAGTGTACAACTCAAATATTTGCATTGACAATAAGGTGACTTCTAAATTTAGTATTTTATTTTTATTTTTTATATCTAAATAATTTTGCTATTGGGGAATGAGCATGAATTTGTTACTCACATGTGCAACATACAAGGTACAAAAAGGGAAGGTTGTAAAGAGGAAAAGGGTGTGGACAAGGATGGAACCTCAGATTCCTCCTGCAGCGGATCAGACAAGGGGCATTGACAAGCCAGAAGATGGTAAGGAGGAAGATGAGTTTTTGTCAGGAGATGAAGGAGATGAGTTTGGTGGTTATGAGGATGTCGGTGAGCATCTAACAATTGCAAAAGGCACAAATACTATTCAACTAGAAGGTCAGTTAGCAGAGATAGATTTACAAAATGGTGATGAGGTTGGAGAGATAACATAAGAGTCTGTACTGGAGGGGGGGTGAAGCAAAGAAATTAGAGTGTAAGGAGATGCCATATATGTCAGTGGATTCATTAGCACTGGTTTCTGTGGGAGGTATTCAGTATCAGGGAAGGGTCAAAGGGAAAGGTGTATGGATAGAAGGTGTATCAATTCAGTTTTGTAGGGGTGAACCTTCAAGGGTCTTAATAGAGCAGCAAGAGGAGCATGTGACTGATGATGTAGGAAAGCAGAAGGACAAGGAAATGCAGGTGGCAATTAAGCAGGTGCCCCCTACTAGACAGAGCCTCAGACAGAGATTGAGGAACCCTGAACATTCAGCCATTGAGCAAGCAGTGAAAACTAAATCTATGCATGAAATGCTGGCTAAAGACTCAAGTAAGTCCATCACTGACCTCTGCCCTTTTAATGAGTTCTCAGATGAACAAATTGTGGAATTATTCTCATGTGTTGGTTTGATTTTAGCTGACACATTAGTAGATAGTGTTGCGCATGTGCAATTTTTGAAAATGTTATCAAGAAAACAATTCAACAATGCAGTAGAGGAGATGGAGTTTAAAATCAAACATGGGGCTAAATTTCGCAAGAAAGAAAAAGATAAAAAATGAAATTAGACATGATCATAGCTAATGTGGGGCATTTTAATCATCCATGAATATTCTAACTTGGAACATTAGGGCATGAATAAACCTGTCAAGAGAAGATATCTTAAAGAGGTATTGATTCATAATAAAATAGATATTTTAGCGATTCAATAAACTAAGAGAAGGGGGATATCAAAAAGATTTGCACTTTCTTTTTTGCCTCAGGGCTTTGAATGGATATACCTACTAGCTAAGGGTACAGTTGGAGGAATAATAGCAAGAGTAAAGAAAGAAAGGTTCTATGTCATGAATTCATATATAGGCTATTTTTCTGTGTCATTGGTTATAAAAGATAAGAAAGAAGCTAATATATTTGGACTAACAATAGTGTATGGTCCTACAAAATACATTGATAAAAGAGTTTTTTTTCAAAGAATTGAGATATCTTAATAGCATGTGGAGTGGGGCATGGGGATTTTAATGTTGTGAGATATAGGCATGAAAAAAATAACCAATCATACCAGATCTCTGGTGCAAACCAATTTAATGATTTTATCAATGATTGTGAATTAAATGAATATCAATTGAGGGGCCAAAGGTTCACATGGTCAAATTTTAGATCTGAACCATGTCTTGCCCTATTAGATAGAATTATATACAATAATAAATGGAATTTCTTGCATCCTAATGGAGAGGTCAAGGCTTTAACAAGATATAAGTCTGATCACTCCCCCATTCTCTTCTCAGAGGGTGATGCCCAGATACAGGCTCACCATTTCAAATATGACAAAACATGGGCAAATGAGGCAGAATTCAACACATTTTTAATCAAGTGGTGAATTCTATTGGAGCTGGCTCAGATAAAGCTAGTATGTGGTGCTCTAAGATTAAAATGCTAAGAAAAAAGATGAAAAGGTGGGCTAAGAATTACTATGGTAAAACATGGGAAAGGAAACAATATTGTTCTGACATAATTAATGCCTTAGATGCTATCCAAGAACAAAGAATGTGAGAAGATAGGGAAATTGAGGAACATAATAAAATTAAACAAGAATTAGATTATAAAATTCTATGGGCAATAATAACATATATGATCTCTTGTTCTTCATCATATATGTATCTAATTAAACAAGAATGTGGGAAGGGATCACTTCTTTCTATGGGGGGTAAAATTGTCCTTATAAATAGTGTTATTATTGCCCTCCCTACCCAGTGGCGGATCCAGGTTTTTAGTCAGGGGTAGGCACAATTTACCTATAATAATATAACTTTTGTCAAAATATTGAATATATTTATATGTTTTACATAATTTGTTTGTCACTTCCTATTTCTAAAATTTATCTAACGCTTCATTAAAGCATTGCCTTTATAAAAAGCAAATTAAGAGAGATTATAAGCAATAATAGAATGAATATAATAGGATTATACTAGTGGGGTATTGTATCGATAGTAGAAATTTGCTAAATTTTGCAATTTTATTGGATTTTAGATTTAATTCAGAAGTGTATAGATTAGTATAACGTTATAGATAGTGAGTCTGTAATGATGATTTTGGTGTTTGAATTTTGTACTCTTTTTTTATGAAAATGGAAGTGACATACGCTCTCTGCTTATTTAAAAAAAAATGAAAAACAAATTGCACTAACTTGTCATACTCTAAATGCATGTGAACAATAAGAAACAACTAAAAAATCATTAATTAAAAGTACTATGAGATGTCATGTATATATTGAAATATTATTTTCATCTTTTGACAAGATATTGTTTCAAGAATAACTCCAGAAATATTCTCATGAGAACCTATGTTGTGGTATGTTGTTGTGCCGCAAACTTACAACATCTACACATAATTTACAATTGACTATTGAGTAATTAATTACTAACATGAATAATCAAGTATTGAAAAAAAATATAGAAAATTGAAATTAGCAACCTCATGAAATCAGACTAAGCACAAAACAAAACGAAAGTATTACTAGATGTAGCCGTAAAATTAAAGAAAAGGGGAGAAAATAATAGAAAAATTCTCTAAACTAGAATCAGATACGAAATCGAGTAGAAGAAATATGCAAAATGCTAAAATCTACCGCATAGATTCTTTGATTACTAAAAGCAGTTAGGCAAGCGACACAATTGGAAGTAGGCACAGATTCGCCACTGACTTTAAGCAGAGTCGGGAGATAGGTATAGTCAATAGCAGAGTGAAAATTAAGGAAAGAAGGAGGCATGGTCAGAGTCTGTGTAACGTAGCAAAATTAGAGGAAGGTAGATTAGAACTAAACGAAGTTTGCAAAACGAAGACTGAGATTTCTCAAGAACAGACACTGGAGTTCTCCAGGAAGTAGGCACTAAACTTCATTAGATAAAATTTAATTTAATTTTCTATGTTTTATAAAACAAAATTTATAAAGATTTGATTCTATTAGATCATCTTTCTTTGCCAGTGTCCCTACCTATGTTATGAGTTACCATCTTTTGCCAGTGTCAGTTTGTAAAATATTTGATTCTATTAGATCATCTTTCTTTTGTGATGCTGGTGAGAGAAAGAAACTGCATCTTTGTAACTGGGCATCTATATGTAGGCCTAAAGAACAAGGGGGCTGGGGATAATTCAGTTGAGGAAATTCAATATCTCATTACTCTGTAAATGGTTGTGGAGGCTCAAAGATCCACAGTGTCAAGGATGGTGGAAATCACTTTTATTGACAAAATATGAGAAATGTGGTAATAGCCAAAAATGGTCCCCATTTTGGAGGAACTTACAGAGAATTGAACAAATAGTAATAATAAATAGGTCAACCAAGATTGGTAATGGTGAATCAACCATGTTTTGGATGGATACATGGTGTGGGGATGTACCATTATACATCTCATACCATTCACTGTTTGATATATGCACTAATGGTGGGGTTAAGCTAGCTGATGTTGAGAGGAAAGGCTTCCAAATATTATCTTTTAGAAGACAATTTTCTTACATGCAGAGAGAACAATTTTACCAAATGCAAGCCCAAGTATCTCAACATTTCCCACTTAGCAAGTCAGAAGATAGGGTATTCTGGCAAAATTCTGAAAAGGGAAAGTTAAGGCTAAAGATTTTTATAGGTGGCTAATGGACTCTGGGATGGGTAGTTTGAAATATGGAAATTCAAAATACCTTTGAAAATGCAAGTATTTTTATGGCTTTTGAGTAAAAGAAAATTGCAGGTAAATTGGGTACTAAAGAGCAGAGGTATGGAGGTGGACACATGTTGTAGCTTATGTGATCAAGATGAAATAGTGGAGCATCTGTTTTTTACTTGTCAATATATGAAATCAAAATGGAGGATGGCACTAGAATATTGGAACATTCATACAACACCTCAAGATTTAGAGGAACTTTATTTTATGGTTGTTAATTTGCATCATAACATAAGCATGATCTTGATAAGTATTGCAATGTTATGGGCTTTATGGTTAATTAGGAATAAATGTTGCTTTAAGGGCTGTGAACAAATTTCAGATAGCCAATATCACTCTAATGTTGCTTCTGTGCTCTTGTATTGGTCAGGCCAATGGGACTCGGGGGTGCAGCAAGAGGTTCGACAGTGGTTGGATAGCACAAGAAGGATGTTTGGACAGATGCATCAGGCAGGAGGGGAGCATGAAGAATGAAAGCAATGGCTAGAGTCTTGTGCAGAGACAACTGAGATGGAAGATAACAGGGAGGGCATTGTTGTTATATGAATATATTCTTGTTTTGTATATTCCTGATATGGCAGTGTAAGCCAGCAGTGCAGGGAGTAGTATTTGATTTTGATTGTTGTGTTGAATGGTGCTATGTTGAGGTATCACTACTGTGTGGGGGCATATCGAGGATTGTTATCTGTTGGAGTTTTTTTCACTTTGATATTAGATAGCATTAAGACATCGATGTCCTAGATAGGGACATCAATGCACTATAGGGGAAGTTAAGAATAAAGAGAGATCATAGATGTTCGGACAGGAGTGGGTTTGGCACGTTGTATGCAGCTTTGTTTGCTTGATTAGTAAATGAAGTGGTAGGACTAACTCCTACTTATTTCCAAAAAAAAACATACAAGGTACAAAGGTACATGTTGTTGATTTTAAGCTATTTGGATGGGTTGGGTTAAATGCTTGTCAGAAGACCAAAACTGATAGGGTTTTTTTGTTTTCAAGAGAAACTTGTTAATTATATCGGTTCATTAGCTTGGTTTAGGCATTTATGAACCATTAAACTTTAGTTTTTTGGGTACATGTTGAAAATTAATGTGAGGTGTTCTAGAATGATAGTTGGTAGGAGATATCCAAGTTTTGAGTCAGTTTGTAAAACATTCAGATTCTTTGGGCATGATAATTTGATAGTGCTTGTTATTATCTCTAGAAAATATGATAAGCAATAATAATTTTCTAGGTCATAATATTTTGTAAACCTGGTAGAAAATATTTTATCTGGTGGAAAATATGACAAACATTAGCAAGCACTTCAAATCTGGACATAAAACACTTTTTTCATGACATAATAAACAACAACACTTTAGGTTTCTTTTTTTTCAAACATATTGCACTTATATGATGCTTTCAGTGTTGCATTAATTTGATATGTACCCCTTCCTAATTTGTTTAGTATATTAACTAGATTAAATTTGTTCACCA
Organism: Eleocharis quinqueflora; assembly: GCA_964058865.1. Lineage (NCBI taxonomy): Eukaryota > Viridiplantae > Streptophyta > Magnoliopsida > Poales > Cyperaceae > Eleocharis > Eleocharis quinqueflora. Next base: position 50,792 of record CAXKVX010001975.1, on the reverse strand, counting down.
TATTTTATTTGTTTCTTTGCAATATGAAAATTCAATGAAGCCTACAAATGCATGAGGGTAGTTGTGAGGAAGAAGATGACGATGCTAATGTTGATTATCAATGAGCATAATATATTGTTAGAAATGTTTTTTTAGATTTTGGTATCTAAAGATGGTAAGATAGATGTACTTTTTCTTATTGTTGTTTAGTAATTAAAATATTGTGGAATTTTATTGAAATGTTGTTGTTTGGTATTTCACCTAGGTTGAATTGACATGTATCATTCTTTTGATTCATTTTTTATGTTTCGATTTTTATAAAGAAAGCCAGATTATGTTAGATTAAATTACTAATACGCTAAATGAACAAAATGTTGTGGCCCACATCAATATATATTCTCTTTCATATAAATTATAGTCTATCAAATTAATAAATTAGAAATGTGCTTGAATAGATGAAACAGTCCAATTAAAGTTAATTAGTTAGAAATGAACTTGAATAATAGATGAAAATGTTCAATTTCAATTAAATTAGTTAAAAAAATTATTTGAATAACAAATTTAATTTGGGATGAATGATATGCTAATACAGATTTAATTTTGATAATTATGGACTAGATGAGATGTTATAGGATAATAATTTGCAAGAGTTAAGAAAATATCTCTAGTAATAGGTTTGAAATTATCCTGCTAGGTGTTTTATATTTGATTAATTCATTTATTGGTTGTAAACATTCAAGAAAACACCACAAATCATCATATCTCGCGATGAGAAGTGTTACCAATCAGAGTACTTTATTTATGGGTGGTAATCATTCAAGAGAGCTCCAAACCTTTCAGAAAACCACCACGAAGAATCGTAGAATGCCACTCTAAGCGCTTCAGGTCTGATTACTTCATTTATGGGTGGCAAACATTCAAGAAAACACCAAAAAGCATTTTGTCCTGCTATGAAAAGTGTTTCTAAACCGAGTACTACATTTATGGGAGATAACCATTCAAGAAAACACCACAAAACATCTTATCCCGCTACGAAAAGTGTTTCTAATTAGAGTACTTCAATTATGATTGGTAATCTTTCAAAAGAACTCCAAACCTTTCAGGAAGTCACCACGAAGAAGCGTAGAATGCCTCTCTAAACGCTTCATGTCTTATTACTTCATTTATGGGTGTCAAACATTCAAGAAAACACTACAAAGCAGTTTATCCTGCTACGAAAAGTTTTTCTGATCCGAGTACTTTATTTATGGGTGACAACCATTCAAGAAAACACCACAAAGCACCATATCCTACTTCGAGAAGTGTTCCTGGTATGATTACTTTTATGAGTGGTAATAATTAAAGAAAACTATAAACCTTTCATCAAACCACCACGAAGAAGCATAGAATACCATTTTAAGTGCTTCATGTCTGATTGCTTCATTTATGGGTGGTAAACATTCAAGAAAAAATACCGCAAAGCATCTTATCCTCCTACGAGAAGTGTTTCTGATCGGAGTACTTTTTTTATGGGTGGTAACCATACAAGAAAACACCACAAAGTAACTTATCCTACTACGAATAGTGTTTCTGATATGATTACTTCATTTGTGAGTGATAACCTTCCAATAAAACTTTGAACCTTTCATGAAACCACCACGAAGAAGCATAGAATACCACTCTAAGTGCTTAATGTCTGATTACTTCATTTATGGGTTGTAACCATTCAAGAAAACACCACAAAGCATTTTATCCTACTACGAGAAGTGTTTTTTATTCGATTACTTTATTTATGGGTGGTAACAATTCAAGAAAACACCACAAAGCATCTTATCCTACTAGGAGAAGTGGTTCTTATCAGATTACTTCATCTATGGGTGGTAACCATTCAAGGAAACACCACAAATAATCTAATCATACTACGAGAAGTGTTTCTGATCTGACTCTTCATTTATGTTTGGTAACTTTCCATGAAAATTCTAAACCTTTCATGAAACCACCACGAAGAAGCATAGAATACCATTCTAAGTGCTTCATGTCGGATTACTTCATTTATGGGCGGTAAACATTAAAAAAACACCGCAAAGCATCTCATCCTACTACGAGAAGTATTTTTTATCCGACTACTTCATTTATGGGTGGTAACAATTCAAGAAAACACCACAAATTATCTTACCCTACTAGGAGAGATGATTTTTATCAGATTACTTTATCTATTGGTGGTCACCATTCAAGAAAATAATAAATCTTACATGAAACCGCCACGAAGAAGCATAGAATATCATTCTAGGTGCTTCATATTTGATTAATTCATTTATTGGTTGTAAACATTCAAGAAAACACCACAAAACATTTATCCCGCGACAACAAGTGATTCCAATCAGAGTACTTCATTTATAAACCTTTTAGGAAAACACCACGAAGAAACGTAGAATGCCACTCTAAGCGCTTCATGTATGATTACTTCACTTATGGGTGGCAAACATTCAAGAAAATACCACAACGCATTTTGTCCTGCTATGAGAAGTGTTTTTTATCCGAGTACTTCATTTATTGGAGATAACCATTCAAGAAAACACCACAAAGCATCTTATCCCGCTACGAGAAGTGTTTCTAATCAGAGTACTTCAATTATGGATGGTAATCATTCAAGAGAACTCTAAACCTTTCATGAAACCACCACGAAGAAGTATATAATACCATTCTATGTGCTTCATGTCTGATTACTTCATTTATGGGAGGTAAACATTCAAGAAAACACTGCAAAGCATCTTATCCTGTTACAAGAAGTGTTTCTGATCCGAGTACTTCATTTATTGGTGGTAACCATTCAAGAAAACTGAAACCTTTCAGGAAACCACCAAGAAGAAATGTAGAATACCACTCTAAGCGCTTCATGACTATTACTTCATTTATGGGTGGTAACATTCAACAAAACACTACAAAGCATCTTATCCTGCTACGAGATGTGTTTCTGATCCGAGTACTTCATTTATGGGTGATAACCATCCCAGAAAACACCACAATGCATCATATCCTCCTACGAGAAGTGTTCCTGATATGGTTACTTCATTTATGAGTGGTAACCTTGCAAAAAAAACTCTAAACCTTTCATGAAACCAACACGAAGAAGCATAGAATACCATTCTAGGTGCTTCATATTTGATTAATTAATTTATTGGTTGTTAACATTCAAGAAAACACTATAAAGCATCTTATTCCGCGACGAGAAGTGTTTCCAATACTTCATTTATGAGTGGTAACCTTCCAAGAAAACTCTAAACCTTTCATGAAACCACCACGAAGAAGCATATAATACCATTCTAAGTGCTTCATGTCTGATTACTTCATTTATGGGTAGTAAACATTCAAGAAAACACCGCAAAGCATCTTATCCTGCTATGAGAAGTGTTTCTGATCTAGGGTTGTTCATCGAGTCGAGTTCAAGCGAGTCGACTCCAACTCGAACTCAACTCGGTAGTTATTCGAGTTGAGCTGACTCGAGTAATCAAGTCACATTCGAGCTCAAATGTCAACTCGTACTCAACTCAGATTTTACTCGAGCCAACTCGCAACTCGCAACTCGCAACTCGCATTTTAGTTCAATTAACATGTTTCTTTTATAGTTTAAATAACTCAAATCAGCAATTTAAATAACTCAACTCGCATACTAGCTCAATTAGCAACTCATAATAAGCTTAAGTTAAAATAACAACTCAATTCGGAAGACCCAAATAGCTTAGACTGAATAATATGGTAACTAAATTCAGAAGGCCCATATACGAGCCGAGTATTCGAGTCACTGAGTGAGTCATACCTGACTCGAACTTGACTAGAATAGTACTCGAGTTGGACAACTCGAGCTGGATTTGGCTCGAGTTGAATCTGAGCGAGTTTATCCGAGCTGTTATTCGAGCGAGTTGTAAGCGACTCACTATTCTGATCGTACTTCATTTATTCGTGGTAACCATTCAAGAAAACTCCAAACCTTTCAGGAAATCACCAAGAAGAAATGTAAAATACCACTCTAAACACTTCATGACTATTATTTCATTTATGGGTGGTAAACATTCAACAAAACACCACAAAGCATCTTATCCTACAACGAGAAATGTTTCTGATCTGGGTACTTCATTTATGGGTGGTAACCATTCAAGAAAACATCACAAGGCATCCTATCCTACTACGAGAAGTGGTCCTGATATGATTACTTCATTTATGAGTGGTAACCATCCAAGAAAACTCTAAACCTTTCATTAAATCACCACGAAGAAGCATAGAATATCATTCTATGTGCTTCATATTTGATTAATTCATTTATTGATTGTTAACATTCAAGAAAACACCACAAAGCATCATATCCTGCTACGAGAAGTGTTTCTGAACTGTGTACTTCATTTATGGGTGGTAACCTTTCAAGAAAACTCCAAACCTTTCAGAAAACCATCACGGAGAAATGTAGAATAGCACTATAAGCGCTTCATGACTATTACTTCATTTATGGATGATAAACATTCAAGAAAACACTGCAAAGCATCTTATCCTGCTACGAGAAGTGTTTCTCAACCAAGTACTTCATTTATGGCTGGTAACCTTTCAAGAAAACTCCAAACCATTCAGGAAACCACCACGAAGAAATGTAGAATTCCACTCTAAGCGCTTCATGATTATTCCTTCATTTATGGGTGGTAAACATTCAACAAAACACCACAAAGCATCTTATCATGTTACGAGAAGTGTTTCTGATTCGGGTACTTCATTTATTGGTGGTACCATTCAAGAAAATACCACAAAACATCATATTCTACTTCAAGAATTGTTCCTGATATGATTACTTCTTTTATGAGTGGTATCCTTCCAAGAAAACTATAAACCTTTCATGAAACCACCACGAAAAAGCATAGAATACCATTCTAGGTACTTAATATTTGATTAATTCATTTATTGGTTGTTAACATTCAAGAAAACACCACAAAGTATCTTATCCTACTAGGAGAAGTGGTAAACATTCAAGAAAATACCACAAAGCAACTTATCCTACTACGAGTAGTGTTTCTGATATGATTATATCATTTGTGAGTGTAAATCTTCCAAGAAAACTCTAAATTTTTCACGAAACCACCACGAAGAAGCATATAATACTACTCTAAGTGCTTCATGTCTGATTACTTCATTTATGGGTGGTAGACATTCAAGAAAACACCGCAAAGCATCTTATCTTGCTACGAGAAGTGTTTCTAATCAGAGTAATTCAATTATGGGTGGTAATCTTTCAAGAGAACTCCAAACCGTTCTGGAAATAACCACGAAGAAGCGAGAATGCCACTCTAAGTACTTCATGTCTTATTACTTCATTTATGGGTGGAAAATATTCAAGAAAACACCAAGCATTTAGCCTGCTAAGAGAAGTGTTTCTGATCTGAGTACTTCATCTATGGGTGATAACCATTCAAAAAAATACCACAAAGCATCATATTCTACTACGAGAAGTGTTCCTGATATGATTACTTCATTTATGAGTGGTAACCTTCCAAGAAACCATTCATGAAACCACCATAAAGAAGCATAGAATGCCATTCTAAGAGCTTCATGTCTGATTACTTCATTTATGGGTGGTGAACATTCAAGAAAACACCCCAAAACATCTTATCATATTATGAGAAGTGTTTCTGATCCGAGTACTTCATTTATGGGTGAGTATCATTTAACAAAACACCTCAAAGCAACTTATCCTACTACGAGTAGTGTTTCTGATATTATTACATCATTTATGAGTGGTTACCTTCCAAGAAAACTCCAAACCTTTCAGGAAACCACCACGAAGAAATGCAGAATACCACTTTAAGCGCTTCATGACTATTACTACATTTAGGAGTGGTAAACATTCAACAAAACACCACAAAGCATCTTATCCTGCTATGATAAATGTTAATGATCCAAGTACTTCATTTATTGGTGGTAACCATTTAAGAAAACACCACAAAGCATCCTATGCTACTACGAGAAGTGACCCTAATATGATTACTTCATTTATGAGTGGTAAACTTCCAAGAAATCTCTAAACCTTTCATGAAACCACCACGAAGAAGCATAAAATACCATTCTAAGTGCTTCATGTCTGATTACTTCATTTATTGGTGGTAAATATTCAAGAAAACACAACAAAACATCTTATATTTCTACGAGAAGTGTTTTATTATTCGAGTACCTCATTTATGGGTGATAATCTTTCAAGAGAACTCCAAACATGTTAGGAAAGCACCATGAAGAAGCATAGAATGCCACTCTAAGTGCTTCATGTCTGATTACTTCATTTATGGGTTGTAACCATTCAAGAAAACTCCACAAAGCATCTTATCCAACTACGGGAAGTGTTTCTGATCTATGTACTTTAGTTTTGGGAGATAACATTTCAAGAAAACACCACAAAGCATCTTGTCCCACTACGAGAAGTGTTTCTAATCAGAGTACTTCATTTATGGGTGGTAATCTTTCAAGAGAACTCCAAACGTTTTAGGAAACCATCACGAAGAAGTGTAGAATGCCACTCTAAGCGCTTCATCTCTTATTGCATCATTTATGGGTGGCAAACATTCAAGAAAACACCACAAAGCTTCCTTTCCGGCTACGAGAAGTGTTCCTGATATTATTACTTCATTTATGAGTGGTAACCTTCCAAGATACTCTAAACCTTTCATGAAACAACCACGAAAAAGCATAGAATACCATTATGAGTGCTTCATGTCTTAATACTTCATTTATGGGTGGTAAACTTCCAAGAAAACACTGCAAAGCATCTTATCATGCTACGAGAAGTGTTTCAGATTCGAGTACTTCATTTATGGGTGGTAACAAGTCAAAAAAACTCAAAACCTTTCAGGAAACCACCACGAAGAAATGTAGAATACAACTCTAAGCGCTTCATGACTATTACTTCATTTATGGGTGGTAACCATTCAACAAAACACCACAAAGCATCTTATCCTGCTACGAAAAGTGTTTCTGACCTGGGTACTTCATTTATGGGTTGTAACCATTCAAGAAAGCATCACAAAGCATCGTATCCTACAACGCGAAGTGTTTCTGATATGATCACTTCATTTATTTGTGGTAACCTTCCGAGAACTAAACCTTTCATGAAACCACCATTCTAAGTGCTTCATGTCTGATATTTATGGGTGGTAAACATTCAAGAAAACACCGCAAAGCATATTATCCTACTACGAGAAGTGTTTCTGATCTTTGTACTTCATTTATGGGTGGTAACCTTTCAAGAAAACTTCAAACCTTTTAGGAAATCGTCACGAAGAAATTTGGAATACCACTCTAAGCGCTTCATGACTATTACTTCATTTATGGGTGGTAAACATTAAAAAAACACCACAAATCATATTATACTACTACGAGAAGTGTTCCTGATATGATTACTTCATTTATGAGTGGTAACCTTCCAAAAAAACTCTAAACCTTTCATGAAACTACCAGAAAGAAGCATAGAATGCCATTTTAAGAGCTTCATGTCTGATTACTTCATTTATGGGTGGAAAACATTCAAGAAAACACCCCAAAGCATCTTATCCTATTACGAGAAGTGTTTCTGATCCGAGTACTTCAATTATGGATGGTAATCTTTCAAGAGAACTCCAAACCTTTCAGGAAATCACCACAAAGAAGCATAAAATACCATTCTAAGTTCTTCATGTCTGATTACTTCATTAATGGGTGGTAAACATTCAAGAAAATACCGCAAAGCATCTTATCTTGCTATGAGATGTGTTTTTTATCCGAATACTTCATTTATGGGTGGTAACCATTCAAGAAACACCACAAATCCTCCTATACTACTACGAGAAGTGTTCCTGATATGATTACTTCATTTATGATTGGTAACCTTCCAAGAAAACTTTAAACCTTTCGTAAAACCACCACGAAGAAGCATAAAATAACATACTACGTGCTTCATGTTTGATTACTTCATTTATGGGTGGTAACATTCAAGAAAACATTGCAAAGCATCTTATCTTGCTATTAGAAGGGTTTCTGATCCAAGTACTTCATTTATGGGAGGTATCCTTTCAAGAAAACTCCAAACCTTTAAGGAAACCACCACGAAGGAATGTAGAATACCACTAGAAGCGCTTAATGACTATTACTTCAGTTATGAGTGGTAAACATTCAAGAAAACACCGCAAAGCAACTTATCCTGCTACGAGAATTGTTTCTGATCCGAGTACTCCATTTATGGGTGGTAACCTTTCAAGAAAACTTCAAACCATTGAAGAAACCACCACAAAAAAATGTCGAGTACCACTCTAAGTGCTTCATGTCTGATTACTTCAATTATGGATAGTAAACATTCAAGAAAATACCCCAAAGCATCTTATCTTGTTACGAGAAGTGTTTCTGATCTGAGTACTTCATTTATGGGTGATTACCATTCAAGAAAACGCCACAAAGCAACTTATCCTACTACGAGTAGTGTTTCTGATATGATTACTTCATTTATGAGTTGCAACCTTCCAAGAAAACTCCAACCTTTCAGGAAACCACCACGAAGAAATGTAGAATACCACTCTAATCGCTTCATGACTCTACATTTATGAGTGGTAAACATTCAACAAAACACCACAAAGCATCTTATCCTGCTATGAAAAGTGTTTTTGATCCGGGTACTTCATTTATGGGTGATAACCATTCAAGAAAACACCACAAAGCATCATATCTAACTACGAGAAGTGTTCCTAATATGATTACTTCATTTATTAGTGGTATCCTTCCAAGAAAACTCTAAACCTTTCATGAAACCACCACAAAGAAGCATAAAATACCATTCTAAGTTCTTCATGTCTGATTACTTCATTAATGGGTGGTAAACATTCAAGAAAATACCGCAAAGCATCTTATCTTGCTACGAGATGTGTTTTTTATCCGAATACTTCATTTATGAGTGGTAACCTTTCAAGAAAACTCAAAACTTTTCATGAAACCACCACGAAGAAGCATAGAATACTACTCTAAGTGCTTCATGTCTGATTACTTCATTTATGGGTCCATTCAAGAAAACACCACAAAGCATCTTATCCTACTACGAGTAGAGTTTCTGATCTAAGAACTTCAGTTATGGGAGATATCCATTCAAGAAAACACCACAACACATCACATCCCGCTACGAGAAGTGTTTCTAATATGAGTACATCAATTATGGGTGGTAATCTTTCAAGAGAACTCCAAACATTTCAGGAAACCACCACGAAGAAGCGTAGAATGCCACTCTAAGCGCTTCATGTCTTATTACTTCATTTATGGGTTGAAAACATTCAAGAAAACACCACAAAGCATTTTATCCTGCTACGAGAAGTGTTTCTGATCCGAGTACTTCATTTATGGGAGATAACCATTCGAGAAAACACCACAAAGCATCTTATCCGACTACGAGTAGTGTTTCTGATATGATTACTTCATTTGTGAGTGGTAACCTTTCAAAAAAACTCTAAACCTTTCATGTAACCACCACGAAGAAGTATAGAATACCATTCTAAGTGTTTATTGTATGATTACTTCATTTATGGGTTGTAACCAATCAAGAAAACAACACAAATCATCTTATCCTGCTACGAGAAGTGTTTTTGATCTGATTGCTTCATTATGGATGGTAACAATTCAAGAAAACACTACAAAGCATCTTATCCAACTTGGAGAAGAGGTTTTTATCAGATTACTTCATCTATTGGCGGTAACCATTGAAGAAAACATCACAAATCATTTTTATCCTACTACGAAAAGTGTTTCATATTTGATTGATAACTTTCCGAGAAAACACTAAACCTTTCATGAAACAACCATGAAGAAGCATAGAATACCATTCCAAGTGCTTCATATTTGATTAATTCATTTATTGGTTGTAAACATTCAAGAAAATACAACCAAGCATCTTATCCCGCGACGAGAAGTGTTTCCAATCAGAGTACTTCGTTTAAGGGTGGTAATCTTTCAACAGAACTCCAAACCTTTCAGGAAGCTACCACGAAGAAGCGTAGAATGCCACTCTAAGCTCTTTATGTCTGATTACTTTATTTATGAGTGGCAAACATTCAAGAAAACACCACAAAGCATCTTATCCCGCTACGAGAAGTGTTTATAATCAGAATACTTCAATAATGGGTGGTAATCTTTCAAAAGAACTCCAAATCTTTCAGGTAAGCACCACGAAGAAACATAGAATGCCACTCTAAGTACTTCATGTCTTATTACTTCATTTATGGGTGGAAAACATTCAAGAAAACACCACAAAGCATTTTCTCCTGCTACGAGAAGTGTTTCTGATCCGAGTACTTCATTTATGGGAGATAACCATTCGAGAAAACACCACAAAGCATCTTATCCCACTACGAGAAGTGTTTCTAATCAGAGTACTTCAATTATGGGTGGTAATCTTTCAAGAGAACTCCAAACCTTTCAGGAAATCACCACGAAGAAGCGTAGAATGTCACTCTAAGCGCTTCATGTCTTATTACTTCATTTATGGGTGGAAAACATTCAAGAAAACACCAAGCATTTCAGCCTGCTATGAGAAGTGTTTCTGATCTGAGTACATCATCTATGGGTGATAACCATTCAAAAAAATACCACAAAGCATCATATCCTACTACGAGAAGTGTTCCTGATATGATTACTTCATTTATGAGTGGTAACCTTCCAAGAAAACTCTAAACCATTCATGAAACTACCAGAAAGAAGCATAGAATGCCATTTTAAGAGCTTCATGTCTGATTACTTCATTTATCGGTGGAAAACATTCAAGAGAACACCCCAAAGCATCTTATCCTATTACGAGAAGTGTTTCTGATCCGAGTACTTCAATTATGGGTGGTAATCTTTCAAGAGAACTCCAAACTTTTCAGGAAATCACCACGAAGAAGCGTAGAATGCCACTCTAAGCGCTTCATGTCTTATTACTTCATTTATGAGTGGAAAACATTCAAGAAAACACCAAGCATTTCAGCCTGCTATGAGAAGTGTTTCTGATCTGAGTACTTCATCTATGTGTGATAACCATTCAAAAAAAATACCACAAAGCATTCTATCCTACTACGAGATGTGTTCCTGATATGATTACTTCATTTATGAGTGGTAACCTTCCAAGAAAACTCTAAACCATTCATGAAACTACCAGAAAGAAGCATAGAATGCCATTTTAAGAGCTTCATGTCTGATTACTTCATTTATCGATGGAAAACATTCAAGAAAACACCCCAAAGCATCTTATCCTATTACGAGAAGTGTTTCTAATCCGAGTACTTCATTTATGGTTGATTACCATTTAAGAAAACACCACAAAGCAACTTATCCTACTACGAGTTGTCTTTCTGATATGATTACATCATTTATGAGTGGTAAACTTCCAAGAAAACTCCAATGCTTTCAGGAAACCACCACGAAGAAAATGCAGATACCACTCTAAGCGCTTCATGACTATTACATTTAGGAGTGGTAAACATTCAACAAAACACCACAAAGCATCTTATCCTGCTATGATAAATGTTAATGATCCAAGTACTTCATTTATTGGTGGTAACCATTCAAGAAAACACCACAAAGCATTCTATCCTACTACGAGAAGTGGCCCTAATATGATTACTTCATTTATGAGTGGTAAACTTCCAAGAAATCTCTAAACCTTTCATGAAACCACCACAAAGAAGCATAAAATACCATTCTAAGTGCTTCATGTCTGATTACTTCATTTATTGGTGGTAAACATTCAAGAAAACATAGCAAAGCATCTTATCTTGCTCCGAGAAGTGTTTTTTATCCGAGTACTTCATTTATTGGTGGTAACCATTCAAGAAAACACCACAAAGCATCCTATCCTACTACGAGAAGTGACCCTAATACGATTACTTCATTTATGAGTGGTAAACTTCCAAGAAATCTCTAAACCTTTAATGAAACCACCACGAAGAAGCATAAAATAACATTCTAAGTGTTTCATGTCTGATTACTTCATTTATTGATGGTAAACATTCAAGAAAACACAGCAAAGCATCTTATCTTGCTCCGAGAAGTGTTTTTTATCCGAGTACTTCATTTATGGGTGGTAATCATTCAAGAGAACTCCATGCATGTTAGGAAAGCACCACGAAGAAGCATAGAATGCCACTCTAAGCGCTTCATGTCTTATTACATCATTTATGGGTGGAAAACGTTCAAGAAACACCAGAAAGCATTTTATTCTACTACGAGAAGTGTTTCTGATCCGAGTACGTCATTTATGGGAGATAACCATTCATGAAAACACCACAGTATCTTATCCCGCTACTAGAAGTGTTTCTAATTAGAGTACTTCAATTATGGATGGTAATCTTTCAAGAGAACTCGAAACCTTTGAGGAAACCCCACGATGAAGTGTAGATTGCCACTCTAAGCACTTCATCTCTTATTACTTCATTTATGGGTGGCAAACATTTAAGAAAACATCACAAAGCATCTTTTCCTGATATGATTACTTCATTTATGAGTGGTAACCTTCCAAGAAAACTCTAAACCTTTCATGAAACCACCACGAAGAATCATAGAATACAATTATGGGTGATTCATGTCTGATTACTTCGTTTATGAGTGGTAGACTTTCAAGAAAACACCGCAAAGCAAATTGTCCTCCTACGAGAAGTGTTTCTGATTCGAGTACTTCATTTATCAGTGGTAACCAGTCATGAAAACTCCAAACCTTTCAGGAAAACACCACAAAGAAATGTAAAATACCACTCTAAGCGCTTTATGACTATTACTTCATTTATGGGTGGTAAACATTCAACAAAACACCACAAAGCATCTTATCTTGCTACGAGAAGTGTTTCTGATCCGGGTACTTCGTTTATGGGTTGTAACCATTCAAGAAAGCATCACAAAGCATCCTATCCTACTATGAGAAGTGTTCCTGATATGATTACTTCATTTATGTGTTGTAACCTTCCAATAAAACTCTAAACCTTTCATTGAACCACCATGAAGAAGCATAGAATACCATTCTAAGTGCTTCATGTCTGATTACATCATTTATGAATGGTAAACATTTAAGAAAACACCACAAAGCATATGATACTACTACGAGAAGTGTTTTTGATCTTTGTACTTCATTTATGGGTGGTAACCTTTCAAGAAAACTCCAATCCTTTCAGAAAACCGTCACGAAGAAATTTAGAATACCACTCTAAGCGCTTCATGACTATTACTTCATTTATGGGTGGTAAACATTAAAAAAAAAACACCACAAAGCCATTTTATCCTGCTATTAGAAGTGTTTCTGATTTGAGTACTTCATTTATGGGTGGTAACCATTCAAGAAACACCACAAATCCTCTTATACTACTACGAGAAGTGTTCCTGATATGATTACTTCATTTATGAGTGGTAAACCTTCCAAGAAAACTTTAAACCTTTCGTGAAACCACCACGAAGAAGCATAAAATAACATACTACGTGCTTCATGTTTGATTACTTCATTTATGGGTGGTAACATTCAAGAAAACATTGCAAAGCATCTTATCTTGCTATAAGAAGGGTTTCTGATCCGAGTACTTCATTTATGGGTGGTAACCTTTCAAGAAAACTCCAAAACTTTAAGAAACCACCACGAAGGAATGTAGAATACCACTAGAAGCGCTTCATGACTATTACTTCATTTATGAGTGGTAAACATTCAAGAAAACACCGGAAAGCATCTTATCCTGCTATGAGAATTGTTTCTAGTCCGAGTACTCCATTTATGGGTGGTAACCTTTCGAGAAAACTTCAAACCATTGAAGAAACCACCACAAAAAAATGTAGAATACCACTTTAAGTGCTTCATGTCTGATTACTTCATTAATGGGTGGTAAACATTCAAGAAAACACCACAAAGCATCTTATCTTGCTACGAGATGTGTTTTTTATCCGAGTACTTCATTTATGGGTGGTAACCTTTCAAGAAAACTCAAAACTTTTCAGGAAACCACCATGAAGAAATGTAGAATACCACTCTAAGCGCTTCATAACTTACTTCATTTATGGGTAGTAAACATTCAACAAAATATCTCAAAGCATCTTATCCTGCTACGAGAAGTATTTCTGATCCGGATACTTCATTTATGGGTGTTAACCATTCAAGAAAAGACCACAAAGGAACTTATCCTACTACGAGTAGTGTTTCTGATATGATTACTTCATTTGTGAGTGGTAACCTTTCAAGAAAACTCTAAATCTTTCATGAAACCACCACGAAGAAGCATAGAATACCACTCTAAGTGATTCATGTATGATTACTTCATTTATGGGTTGTAACAATTCAAGGAAACAACACAAATCATCTTATCCTACGACGAGAAGTGTTTTTGATCTGATTGCTTTATTTCTGGGTGGTAACAATTAAAAAAACACCACAAAGAATCTTATCCTACTAGGAGAAGTGATTTTTATCAGATTACTTCATATTTTGGTGGTAACCATTCAAGAAAACACCGCAAAGCATCTTATCCTGCTACGAAAAGTGTTTCTGATTCGAGTACTTCATTTATGGTTGGTAACTTTCCAAGAAAACTCTTAAACCTTTCATGAAATCACCACGAAGAAGCATAGAATATCATTATATGTGCTTCATATTTGATTAATACAATTATTGGTTGTAAACATTCTAGAAAACAACACAAAGCATCTTATCCCGCGACAAGAAGTGTTTCCAATCAGAATACTTCATTTATGGATGGTAATCTTTCAAGAGAACTTCCAACCTTTTAGGAAACTATCACGAAAAAAATGTAGAATGCCACTCTAAGCGCTACATGTCTGATTACTTCATTTATTGGTGGCAAAAATTCAAGAAAACGCCACAAAACATTTTATTCTGCTACGAGAAGTGTTTCTGATCCGAGTACTTTATTTATGGGTGATAACCATTCTAGAAAATACCACAAAGCATCATATCCTACTACGAGAAGTGTTCTTGATATGATTAATTCATTTTAGGTGGTAACCTTTCAAGAAAACTCTAAATCTTTCATGAAACCACCACGAAGAAGCATAGAATACCATTATAAATACTTCATGTCTGATTACTCCATTTATGAGTGGTAAACATTCAAGAAAACACCACAAAGCATCTTATCTTGCTATACGAGAAGTGTTTCTGATCCGAATACTTCATTTATGGGTGCTAACCTTTCAAGAAAACTCCAAACCTTTTAGGAAACCACCACGAACAAATGTAGAATACCACTCTAAGCGCTGCATGACTATTACTTCATTTATGGATGGTAAACATTAAAAAAAAAACTCCACTAAGCATCTAATCCTGCTATGGTAAGTGTTTCTGGTGCTTCATTTATGGGTGGTAACCATTCAAGAAAACACTACAAAGTATCTTATCCTACTACGAGAAATGTTCCTGATATTATTACTTCATTTATGAGTGGTAACCTTCCAAGAAAAATCTAAACCTTGTATGAAACTATCATTAAGAAGTATAGAATACCATTCTAAGTGCTTCATGTCTGATTACTTCATTTTTAGGTGGTAAATATTTAAGAAAACATCGCAAAGCATCTTATCTTGCTACGAGAAGTGTTTCTGATGCGAATACTTCATTTATAGGTGGTAACCTTTCAAGAAAACTCCAAACCTGCCAGGAAACCACCACGAAGAAATATAGAATACCACCCTAAGCGTTTCATGACTATTACTTAATTTATGGGTGATAAACATTCGAGAAAACACCATAATCCATCTTATCCTGCTGCGAGAAGTGTTTCTGATCCAAGTACTTCATTTATAGGAGGTAACCTTTCAAGAAAACTCCAAACCTTTCAGGGAACCACCACGAAGAAATATAGACTACCACTCTAAGCGCTTCATGACTATAATTTCATTTATGGGTGGTAAACATTCAAGAAAACACCAAAAATCATTTTATCTTACTATGATAAGTATTTTTTTATCCGGATATTTCATTTGTGGGTGGTAACCATTCAAGAAAACTCCAAACCTTTCAGGAAACCAGTACGAAGAATCGTAGATTGCCACTCTAAGCGCTTCATGTCTGATTACTTCATTTATGGGTGGAAAACATTCAAGAAAACACCACAAAACATTTTATACTATTACAAGAAGCGTTACTGATCTGAGAAACTTCAGTTATGAAAGATAACCATTCAAGAAACCCCCACAAAGCATCTTATTCCGCTACTAGAAGTGTTTCTAATTAGAGTACTTCAATTATGGGTGGTAACATTTAAGAGAACTCCAAACCTTTCAGGAAACCACCACGAAGAACATAGAATGTCACTCTAAGCATTCATGTCTGATTACTTCATTTGTGAGCGGAAAACATTCAAGAAAACACCTCCACGCATGTTGTCCTGCTCCGAGAAGCGTTTCTGATCCGCGTACTTCATTTATGGGTGATAATCATTCAAGAAAATACCACAAAGCATCTTATCCTACAACGAGAAGTGTTCCCGATATGATTACTTCATTTTGAGTGGTAATCTTCCGAGAAAACTCCAAACCTTTCAAGAAACCACCATGAAAAAATATAGAATATCACTATAAGCGCTTCATGACTATTACTTCATTTATGGGTGGTAAACATTCAACAAAATATCACAAAGCATCTTATCCGACTATGATAAGTGTTTCCAATTAGGGTACTTCCTTTATGGATGGTAACCAATCAAGAAAACACCACAAAATATCATATCCTACTACGAGAAGTTTTCATTATATGATTACTTGATTTATGAGTGGTAACCTTCCAAGAAAACTCTAAACCTTTCATGAAACCACCTGGAAGAAGCATAGAATATCATTCTAAGTGTTTCATGTCTGATTACTTCATTTATGGATGGTAAACATTAAAAAAAAATACCATTAAGCATCTTATCTTGCAACGAGAAGTGTTTCTGACCCGAGTACTTCATTTATGGGTGGTAACATTTCAAGAAAACTCCAAACCTTTCAGGAAATCGCCACGAAGAAAATGTAGAATACCACTCATTAATGGGTGGTAAACATTCAAAAAATCACCGCGAAGAATATTATTCTGCTACGAGAAGTGTTTCTGATTCGAGTATTTCATTTATGGGTGGTAACCTTTCAGGAAACCACCACGAAAAAATGTAGAATACCACTATAAGCGCTTCATGACTATTACTTCATTTTTGGGTGGTAAACATTCAACAAAACATCTTATCATGCTACGATAAGTGTTTCTGGTCTGGGTGCTTCATTTATGGGTGGTAATCTTTCAAGAAAATACCACAAAGCATCATATCCTACTACGAGGAGTGTTCCTGATATGATGACTTCATTTATGAGTGGTAACCTTCCAAGAAAACTCTAAATCGTTCTTGAAACCACCACGAAGATGCATATAATACCATTCTAAGTGCTTCATGCATGATTACTTCATTTATGGGTGGTAAACATTCAAGAAAACACCGCAAAGTATCTTATCCTGCTACGAGAAGTGTTTATGATCCTAGTACTTCATTTATGGGTGGTAACATTTCAAAAAAACTCCAAACCTTTTAGAAAACCACCACGAAGAAATGTAGAATACCACTATAAGCGTTTCATGACTATTACTTCATTTATGGCTGGTAACATTCAAGAAAATACCACAAAGTATCTTATCCTGCCACGAGAAGTGTTTTGATCTTAGTACTTCATTTATGGTGGTAACCTTTCAAGAGAACTCTAAACCTTTCAGAAAACCACTACGAAGAAGCGTAGAATTGCACTATAAGCGCTTCATTCTGATTACTTCATTATAGGGTGGCAAACATTTAAGAAAGCACCACAAAGCATCTTATGCCGCTACGAGATGTATTTCTAATCAGATTACTTCAATTATTGGTGGTAATCTTTCAAAAGAACTCCAAACATTTCAAGAAACCACCACGAAGAAGCAATTAATGCCACTCTAAGCGCCTCATGTCTGATTACATTATTTATAGGTAGCAAACTATCAAGAAAACACCATAAAGCATTTTATCCTGCTACGAGAAATATTTCTAATTCGAGTACTCCATCTATGAGTGATAAACATCAAGAAAATACCAAAAAGTATCATATCCTATTACGAGAAGTATTCCTGATATGATTACTTCATTTTTGAGTGGTAATCTCCAATAAAATTCTAAATCTTTCATGAAACCACCACGAAAAAACATAGAATATCATTATAAGTGCTTCATGTCTGATTACTTTATTTATAGATGGTAAACAATCAAGAAAACACCACAAAATATCTTATCATATTGCGAGAAGTGTTCCTGATTCGAGTGCTCATTTATGAGTGGTAACAATTTTAAAAAAACACCAAAAAGCATCTTTTTCTACTAGAATAAATGATTTTTATCATATTACTTAATTTATTTGTAGTAACTATTCAAAAAAACATCACAAATTATTTTATTTTAGTACGAAAAGTATTTTTGATTTGACTTTTCATTTATAATCGATAACTTTTCAAGAAAACTCTACCAATTTGGTTAGTGGCATGCTTTGTCCACGCCAACTCATTAAATGTGATGCCGTCTGTCTTCGTTCTAAACAGAACTGACGAAGGATGAATCTGAACTTTTTTTTACCACTCGTCATATCCCTGCTCGACGATGAAAGAATCAAGAAAAGAAAAGAAATCACACTACAGTCACACTGAACTCGAGTTCCGTTAGATCAGATGGCACTAAACATCTTTAACATCAGAAACCCAACTAACTCCAATTAATCCAAGATAAGAACCAGCCTAACACTTGCCCCAGGGTTCAAATGGTAAACAGTAAACTACAATTGTGCGCGAGACGAGCACAATGGCTACCAGTTCAGACAAACATACAAATAAAAAGTATTGTTTCAAAGAAAAACTACTAACTGAACTGAACTTTCTCTTATCCTGCATAAAAATTAACTAAAAAAGATTAGCGCACTAGCAATCCATATATCTTCTGACTGACCAAGCATCTATCTGCAGAAATGGGACCAAAAGAAATGCAGACAACAAAACACACTCTGAAACTCCTCAGAAAGTTTACACATGAGAGTATGGCAATGATTCAGGGTCCAGTTCTCAGCAACCCTGCAGAGTACCACCTGCCTCATGGGTGAGTTGGTGAGCCTGTATACTATGCGAGAACCTTATGAGCTCTCCTTTTGGTATAACCATAGCTTTCCTCTCAGCATCCAACCTAAACACAGCACTGTAACCTGCCACCTTGGCCAGGATCGACACCCTAATCCCAGTAGGAGTGACCTCAGACACCTGTACCAGGTCGTACTGGCACTTATCCGTAATGTCTTTCTCTGACCAGCCGATGGTCCAATTGCCATACACAGCCCATACTTCACTTGTGGCTGGTATGATCTCATACACTACGTTCTTACCAAATACTTTCCTCGCAGCCACCTTATGAGAGAAGGAACCAATTTCAGTAACCCCACTGTCACCATGCCTAAAAGTTCCACAAACCAACGGGAGCCCCTTTTCAATCCAACTCTTCTCCTCCCCAACCACACCTTCTGTACATGTCTCAAGCCACCTTATGTGCACCCTCTCTTTTTTCAGGTCAATACCTTCCACCAACGCATAGAATTTCGGGAGCTCGTCGACATTACAATACAAAGCCCATATCTGACCCTGCTTGCATTTTTCAATAGATCTATCATTTGAGAAACAGTAAGACTGATAGTCATGTGACTTGGGCGGGGAGATTCCCTCCACATATCCTTCCAGGCCCCTGGCTTGGTTTTCTCTCTCTTCATTCTTCTCTTATTTCTTCTCTTCTTTATGTGCAGATGAAGAATTGGTGTTAGGTTTCTGCTTTGGTTTTGGATCTAGGTCATGGAAGAAAAGGCATTCTCAAACTTTCTTCTCTTCCTCTTATTCGAATTCACTGGCGGCACTTTTGCAGTGTTCGATTGTGCAGGAGCTGGTCGGGTTCCCACGCCAGGCCCTAGCATGGGCCCACCGTTTTTTGGACATTTCCAAGATTGACCCTCTCAAACTTCTGATCGCCACTGGCAATGGTACCATTTCTGGTACTGCCATTCGCGGGATAACCTTGTGACTGGTCACGGTTTGGACCGGCAAAACTCCTTAATGATGCACTTGATGGACCATTAGAGGGATTAGAACTCAAGTTTGGCTTAGGTTGCACACCATCACTGGTAGCAGAGGGCCTGGCCTGATCGCTTATTTCAAAAGCGACAAATGGCTTAAGACAGATCTGACACCTAAAAGTCACTTTCAACATTTGTCTGTAGTACTGATAACGTGTACCACAAGAGGGGCACATTGTCCAGAAAGGTTGATTAGCGCCTGCTTGGTTGGAATTGGGCCCACTAAAGGCCGTTACCAGCTGTACTGCGATTAGCTCTCGCAGCAGGAGGTGGGGCATGCCTCACCTGTGCAAAGCTTAGCCTTGCATTTCTTTTTGTGTCATAAAGAGATATCTTCCCTTTGTCACTTAATATACCATTAGCCTCCCCAATTAATTTAAAGGCTGCCTCAGCACCTGCAAATTTATTTTTATCAGGATGGAGTAGTAGAGCCAGTTTACAGTATGCCCTTCTGATCAGCTGGTCATCAGCAGTGGTACCAACTTGGAGTATCCCATACCAGTCAGTCTCTCCATTCACCTTGGTACTGGCTGCGCAGTGCACTTCACACACAGTTACAATTTGGTTCAGGTTTTCTAAGCCCGGATAGAGCTGACCGGCTTTCAGGGATACCCTGTGGGCGCCAGTGTAATTTTTATTTTTTAATTTCCGTTCGGCTAGGTCCCGTGCTCTGATAGCGTCCTCCTTGTAGCATTCCATTCTCACGATATTTTGTTTTGGTGAGTAATTGATTAGGTGTGGTCGGGACTAAGAGTTTTTCATTCTTGATTTAGGACCTGTGTGAAAAAAAATATCAATAAAAAAGACTATCAGTTTTATTTTCTCGAAAAGAGACTCTGAGCAAAGAAAGTAATAGTAAAAAAACCAAGAGAGAACTATTTAACTTCCAAACCAGGAATACTCCAATAAGCATATTAACAAGTATCTCGAAAATAAGTTACACCTAAAAGACCTAAAAGGATTGGTCATATAGAAGACCAATCTAACAAACGAAAAAAGGCTCAACATTAACAAATTAAAAAATTGAAATTGTATATATGTTCTCTCTCATTTACAAAGTTGTAAAAAATAATATGCAACTTGAAAGCCTGCGGATAATGTACCATGAAAAGTTCAACAATTTTAGGGTGTGTATGAAAAAATTTTAATCTTTCTGTATTTGTCGTCTATTGTTTTTGTTTTACTGTTTGTACATTTTGTTTTGCTTTTAAAAATAAAGTTGGGATTTGACAAACACTAGATAACCAAATACTTCCAAAAAGCCACTCAAAGTATGACTGATTAGCTAAAATTTTCCAACTCGTTGTAATAGGGCTAAATATTTGGTGGTTTTCACTTTGAATCAAATTTACAGGTAGAAACATACTCACAATTGCAAATTTTTCGGTGTATTGAACTTGTTTGCAGATCATGTGACAGTATTGGTCTTACCCTACAATATGAAAATTTAAACCAATTAAGAAGTAGAAGAGGTTTCCAATTGGTACTAAGCATAAGCATAATTAAAAATGTAACAAAACAGATTCAAGGCATTAACAAGAGCTGAAGCAAAAAGGAACACATCAATTTATGCAACCTCAAGTTAGAGAAAGAATAAAAGTACCAGAATCAAGAAAGCGCAGCCCTGTCTCCTCCTCCTCCTGCAGCCAAACCAAACCAAACCATGGCGTGTGAGAATAGAATAAAAGGTTAGAGGAAACCCTAGATTCCGTACTCAATTTGTTAACCATCCCAATTCAATTTAGGGTTCTTGAACTAATTGAATTCACAGAATAGGTGGAGCGACGAAGGTAAAGAAATGTTATGTATTAATGGAGGATGAGGGGAGAGGGCTCAAGAAAGAAAGTTGGGCTTTTAGCTCGATAATGATATGGATCGAGGTATGATCTTTGACATATGATGAGAGGCAATAAATCATTACAAAACCAGTCCAATTCCTGACGGGTGGGTTCACATGTGTAATTGAGAGAGGAGATAGTTGGCGGAACTGGAGATGATTAGCTTGTCTGTCAAAACTCAAAACTAAATTTTATTATTCGACAGTAAAACCTTCAGTTGCTAATTTTCTTTTACTATTCATCTTTTACTTTTTTACTGAGTTACTTTTGTAATAGCCTGATTATTATATATAAAGGTTAGTGGAGAACATTTCGCCTGCGAAGGAATTTCAGAAACCAACTCTCAAAATTTATCTTATTCTTACTTCTTACTGTAATCCTTATTTTGAAAAGAAATAAAGATTTATTCTAATCCAACTCTCTTATTCATGTATCCCCATTATTCAATTTCAACCTTAGTTATCTATTTCATTCAATCTCTATTTCGATTTTCAATCAAACTTGCATGATTTCAGATTTGAGACCATGACAATTGGTATCAGAGCTCTAAAGATCAACATCCGGGTTGAATTTCATTCTTCGATTTTTGGTTTGATTTCTCAATTCTCTTTTGTTCCTGATCTATCACCATGGCTGCTGAGTGGGCTCGTCAAACATTTGAACTAAGAGCTACCACAGATCTCCCACATATCCACATGTTCCAACGATATGAAGAACTCTGCACGATTTGCTCATGCTTGTCCCGATCGATTCGAACGCAGCTGATCACTCAGATGAGAGCAGAAATGGCTGAACTGAGAAATTTCATGACTAAGAGTATAGCTCGAAGCATGGACCACTTGAGTAAGGATCTTACCCGAATGAGAAGAGAACTCGAGGAATAATTTGATGCGAAGTTGGCCAAAATAGATCGAGACTATGAGGCAAGGATTCGCCCCATGGCTGATCTCTAACTCCAAACACATGAATTAATGACCACTGCCACAAAGGAGCACATTGATATCGGTACAAATCAGATCGAGAAGCCTTGTCAGTAGGTTGATTTAAGTGAAAATCAGATCGTGGTCGTTCTTTCTCAAGAGTGCATTGAACCGACTTCACAGGAGGTGCACAGTGGCAAGGTTAATGTTACCACTCAGTTTGAGCTGGCTCAGACACAAATCTTTGCAATCCAGCCTCATAAGCAGGTTAACTTGCTACATTCATTGGCAATTAAGACTAAGATCTTTGTCTTAGATCCGCCTACGAGATCTGTAGGTGAGGAAGAGGTACATCGGCACTTCTTTATCTCAAATGAAAGGAGGTGACAATATTGATGGATTTACTGTTGTCATTCCACCTAAACCTCCTGGCTGGCACTTGTGCATGAATGCTGCTCATCCACACCCTTTTTTCATCCCTGACCTTGTGTCATCACTATACCAATACACTTCTAACAAAGGGAACGAAGAACTGCTGTTTCAAATACCTGACACATGTACAGATGAATCCCCAAATCTGCTATTACTTAGCTTAATTGGTGATTTCACACAGGACATGACCAAGAAGGAATATGAGACAATACAGTATTGTACTCTATTAAAAGTTTGGGTAGAATATGGCCATAGAAACCAATTCACTATATGGCATGACATGCTTTTTGCTAGAGGCGTTACTATTAGATTGAAGGATAGTTTGGATAATTTTGATGTCAGCAAAATCATTAGAGTACACATATTGATTCTGGAGTTACATTTTGGTACTGAAAGCACAAAGATGCAGAGGAACTCAGCTGAAATGAGGTTGACTACATCTGAGAAGAAGGCGAGACAACAATCAGGAGAGGTTGAGCTAATTATGGCAGCACAAGATTGTAGGTTGCTCAGGTTGAATTCAATGGTCAAGTTGCTTTACAATAGCTTGAGGTTGGGGTTTAGTGCCTTATCTTATGTGGGTTGGCAAGAATGGTGGACAACAGAGTTACAGGGTGGGAATCAAGGCAACACACCTAGCATGATTTGAACTCTTGTGAGAAGTTTAGATATACAATTGAGCAAAAGGGACTCCATGTCAACATACCATTTATAAAAGAACTCGAGATTCCAATATTTGAAGAGAGAACCTTCAATAATCACAAAAATTGCAATTTGGTGATCACAAAATTAGGACGATGGAGTGTTAATCCTTCAGAGAGCTCTTGTGTCACTACTCATGTGAATAAACATGCCCTAAGAGTCTAATTGCCATATTTTAAATACATTTCAAGGTATAAATAGGGATGGCAAGTGATGCCAGCTTCTACCATGGTACTACCAAAGTGTAAGGGCAAAATGGTCCTTTGGAGCATTTTTCTGTTGCATTGGAATAACAAAATTAATAAGATAAGCCACATAATAGTAATTGTGAACATTGTTCTAGGGTTACATACTTTATGTGTGGAGACTGAAAGTATACATATGGTTCTCCACAAACACACCAATAGATAATAAGTCATTCTCAATTTGAAACATATTTGAGACCATGACAAGAAATCTCGTAGCCAACTATCGCTTACTAAGAGAGAAATTGTCAAATTGTTCTATGGAGAAGAGTACAGCCAATTAGCCTCTTATAGGGAAACAAAATCGTCGAGGAAATTTTTTGTTCCGTAGACAATTTTTCATTTGGGTTGTTGGATTGAAGACCAACGGTTGTGGTTGGTAATATTTGAAATATCTCTAAATCATATGATTGATAGTGGAGCGTTGATCTTTAATCTAATTGTTCAGGTGAGAAGTTCTTCTCTCTGAGGAATACAATTTTCTCTTATAGGTGATTTCTAACAAACAAACTAAGCTAACTGAACTGAATTCAGTTGTAATTCCTAACTAATTTACAGCTGACTCACCTCATTCTAACGGCTAATATCCTTATCTAGTTAGCACTGTTTTGAGATCTTCATATTAGAATTTAGTGGTGGAGATACGCTGCCCGTTCTTTTAATTCCCGCTGACCGATCTCTTCTTTTGCATAAATTATCCTGACCGTCTGCCTGAATATCTTTCTTCTCCTTTTAAGTTGAAACATCCAACGTTAACTCTCAAATCAGCTCACTCCCCCTTCTGATTATTATCGACCTAGAGAATAAAATGAGGATATCTCTCTTTCATTAGACTATAATTCTCCCAAGTTGAATCTTTTGGCAGTTGATTTGTCCATTCTACTATGACTTGTGGTTCTACTGCATTCTTGACTTCATCCATGCGATGGGCTAGAATGGCAACTGGGATTGGTGATTGAGGTTCTGGCCATCTTGATAAAGGAATCGAAGGTGAAACTGCTTGAGCATCTCCTTACCCTTTTTTTTTGAGTTGTGATACATGAAATACGGATGGATTGAAGATTCATGAGGTAAATTGAGCCGATATGCTACTCCTACCATTTCTAATATTTCATAGGATCCAAAGAACTTAGGACTTAATTTCTGATTTCTCATGCTCGATATGGTGATTTGCCTATAAGGTTGTATACTCAAATAAACCCAAGTTCTTTTTGATATGGTGATTTCCAAACACTTCTTTTTGTACGATTTTGTCTACATAGATTTCCATTCCGTCTTGTGCTCTTTTCAAGTTCTCTTTGAGATGTCAGAAGACCACTTGCATATCTTTAAGCATTTCATTGACTGCTTCGACATTTCTCTTAGGATAGCTTCTTATTGCTAACTGCAGGGGTTCATAACTATAAAGAGCTTTGAAAGGAGAGGTTTTGAGTGATGAGTGATAATTAGTATTGAACCAAAATTCAGCCAAGGATAATCACTGATTCCACTTCTTCTATTGGTAATAACACATGCTCCTTAGATAATTTTTCAAACATTGGTCCACTCTCTCTTTTTGTGGATGATAAGTTGTATCATATTGAGTTGAACACCTATCTTGTTCATCAATTCATCTCAGGACGTACTTGTGAATAAAGGATCCCTATCATTTACTATATTATGGGGGAAGACCATGTAGCTTGTATACTTGATTCATAAATAATTGAGCAACACCTTTGGTCTTAAAGGGGTGAGATAGAGCTAGAAAATGGAAATATTTAGAAAACCTATCCACAATTACTAAAATCTTAGTTCAAAGCCATGAGGATCCACTCTGCTTCTTGTTGCATAGCACTGAGGACCCAATTCAGGCAACCACAAAGGATCAATCCTAGTCATATTTCTGACATAGACATACTTTGTCTGCACCAAGTCATCAAATATGATGTCGTATGTCTTCGTTCTAAACAAAACTGATGAAGGATGAATCTGAACTTTTTGACAACTCGTCATCTCCCTGCTTGACCATGACAAACAATAAAAATCAGACAAAACCCTTAAATTATATGTATTTAAGAACAAAAATATAACAATTGAAAAAAAGGCCAACCTATGAATGCCCATGTATTTGACTACCAAAACTAGTTTTGAAAGAAGATAAATAAAAAGAATCTGCTCATTACAAAAGTAAACCAGTTCAAGCAGAATAAACTAAAAAAAATATCAGTTCATTACAAAACATGCTCAACAAATTTAAAGACCAACCTATGGATATCTCGTGCATGTCTTAGGGAACGATAATTTATGAAATTATCCATACACCACTTATTTAAAGATTTCTCTAATGTCTTCTCTTTCATGTTTGCAATCTTGCCATTTCCTAAACAATCTGATGCGGCTCAGAACACATTTAACAACGTTATGTGATCTCCATCTGAGCTCGAAAACCTTTTCCTCACAGTTCTTGCCTAATTATGAAAATAAAAATAACACTGAAAGATCAAAAGGGGAAGGGGAAACTAATTTAGTACCTAAAAGGTCAGTTACTAAGATGAGATTCAATGGTTCCCTAGCACTAAAAGAGCACAAACAGTGGACATAAGTTTCATATCCTTCTCCAAAGGAAAACACAGAAAAAAGATAATCTCCATAAGTAAGAACATGCCTAAAAAGAAGTTCCTAATGCACACCTCTTCTAATTTTCTAGGAGGAAAGTAGAAGATGGATTCAACTGAAGGCATGGAGACAACAATAACATCTCTTCCAACTTCCAAGTATTTAAATTCACTAGCTAAAATCAGTGCCTTAGAGTACATCATATCTAATGGCAACTTGGCCATTTGAATACTTATAAGAATTGACAGTTTATAGTCATATGTCAAAGCACCAAGCAGAAGCAACTTTTCCAGAGATTTGACAATTGCCTTCCTATCAAACATGAACAAATTTTTTTTTTGAAATAAGTAGGGATCACCTCCACCACATTTTTTCATAAAAAGGAAGCTACAAAATTCAGTCACATAGAGCCATCTATCGTCCACAAAACTAGCTCACCAATACCCCCTATTTAACGGTATTGGTGCACTAACATCATCTAAATTATAAAAATAAAAATTGTCTATGTTGCAGTGCCCTTATTACACTCTTCGCTATATCATCAGAGCTTAAAAACACCAAAAGCAAATCTCTAAGATCCAACAACACAAGTCATTTTCCTCCTCTTGGCAACTATGAGCATTTAGTAGCCCTGGACCCAATCCATGCCAGAGATCCCTCGTAGCCTGTTGTTTCCAGTTTTCCAGCTGAGTCTTTGGACCTGCATCCCAATTGTATGTCCAGTACTTCAAGATTAGTGCTTTAGAACATAGTGAGTTTATGGATATTGAGCTGCTGCCTCAAAGCAACATTGGTTTCTTTCACACAAACATACCCAAAAAGTAACAGTGCATAAATGTATATATAGATTATGAGGCCAGAAGATAAGATGAGGTTGCAATCTCCAAATTCCATATGATATGATATGAATGATACGATATCATCACTGGAAGGCGAAGGCTGGAACACCCACCCAGACCAGAAGATACGATGAAGTTGCAATCTCCAAATTCCAATCACACTCACACGCTCCTATTGGAATATTGGGATTCACACGAACAACTGGTGATAAAAGTTAACTTTTACTCTCGAATATTAACAAATTACTGGTGATAAAAGTTTCATCATCGATTGCTTCTTAAAATTCAGTGATAAAAGTAACTTTTAGCATCGATGTTAATAAAAAAAACATAAAATTAAAAATATTTTTTTCAAAAGTTGTGGACTTTCATTACCGATTTTTTAGTTAATAACTGGAGTTAATATCACCTAGTGTTTTTTATTTTCGGATATCACAAAAATTTGATGATAATTAGATGGCACTAAAGCCTGTTTCTGTTGTAGTGACATTGATAAGCGTTTTTTGCTTTATTTTATAATGAACCATCTCTATTAATATTCTTCAATTCTATATAAAAAAATCACACAAAACAGAAGCTTTGTCTATATTAAAACATATCTTGTAAGATCCGTACTTCAAAAGAATGTAATCTTACATATATAAAAGTTCAACATGCTTGGCTACAGTTGCCATTAATAGTGTTTTCACTGTAGAAGTGAAAACACTGTAGCATTTTTTATTTTTTCTGAATTTTTTGTAAGTAGAATTACTACATGAACATAAGCACTTTGATCATCTTTAATTATGCATTAGAAAATGCACCGTAAGAGCAAAAGACCATTGAAGGTCCCAAGAACTTGAAACAACATAAGATTACATTAAATACTATAACTAAATTAAATCAAACATAATACATAAGCGTACCTCTAGCATTCATTATGAACAACAAGCAAGTACTTCAACGATGATCGCGAACCTTAGATCCTACGAGGTTGCGCCGGGTCAATTTCTCTCTCTTCCTCTGTTTCACTTTTGCTAATGGAGAGCAAAATACTTTAATGGTTGTATGTGAGTTTTATGCAGAGAGAGGATTAGCCAGGACTCTTATTTATACCCAACACTCATTCTTTCCATCAACGATATGAGTGGGGATGAGTGGGTGGTTAATACATAAATAGATACCTAATTCCTGTAACCTTTCTCTAAAAATAATATTTATGAATATGTATTATAAATAGGTTACTCAAACAGGAATTTCATAAATAGGTTCTATAATTAGAATAACTGAATATTCTAACATTCTCCCACTTATTCAGTAATTCGTGATGAATATAACTTTAATACATATATGAACTTTAAGACTAGTGATAACATATATGCAATATATTCCATAATTTTAGTATAACATAATGTTCATCTTTAATCAAAATTAATACGAGTCATAGCGGTTGTGAGTCAATATATCGACTCATTCCCTTCCATGTACCACAATATTAATCCTGATTAATATAAATCATAAGGGCTTTAACATAATGATCTCTTTAAGTGTTCTTGCAAAGAACTGATTGTTATTTAAATATAACAATAAGGTATACCAACATACGTAAATAACAATCAAAACAGAAACAAACAAATAATGAGCTCTTTAATAATATTAATTCAAAGTTTTACAACAAATTCATGCACACTCAACTAAGCCCATATTTACGACATGCTCCGTAAATGTCTTAGGCGCTAATCCTTTGGTTAAGGGATCAGCTATCATTTTGTCGGTGCTTATATGTTGAATCGTAATTGTTCGTTTCTGCACTTCTTCTTTCACAGCCAGGTACTTTATTTCCATGTGCTTGGCACCTTTAGAGTACCGATCGTTCTTACTGAAGAAGACTGCTGCGGCATTATCACAATAAATTTTCAGCGGCTTGGCGATACTGTCAACATACCCAAGCCCTGAAATAAAATTTCGCAGCCATAATCCTTGTATCGTGGCCTCAAAGCAAGCCACGAATTCGGCTTCCATAGTGGATGCAGCAATGATAGTCTGCTTCGCACTTTTCCATGAGATTGCTCCTCCTGCTAATAGATACACAAAGCCGCCTGTGGACTTGCGTGTATCAATGCATCCGGCATAATCTGAATCTGAGTATCCGATTGTTTCTAAGCAATCGGTCTTCCTGTAGGTTAGCATAAGATTCTTCGTTCCTTGAAGATAGCGAAGTACCTTTTTCGCCGCTTTCCAATGATCTTTTCCTGGATTGCTTTGAAATCTGCCAAGCATGCCGACAGCAAAGCTTATGTCTGGTCTTGTACATGTTTGAGCATACATTAGGCTACCAACCACAGACGCGTAAGGGATGTTTTTCATTTCTGATTTCTCCAATTCGTTCTTAGGACATTGAAACAATCCAAACTTGTCCCCTTTCTGAATTGGCACTGACCCACTTGAGCATTTATCCATATTATATCTCTCAAGAATTTTATTTATATATGCTTTCTGAGACAAACCTAACATTCCTTGTGATCTATCGCGAAATATTTCAATTCCGATCACATAGTTTGTCTCGCCCATATCTTTCATTTCAAAATTCTTTGAGAGAAATTTCTTGGTTTGATGTAACATACCAAGATCATTAGTGGCCAACAAAATATCGTCAACATATAAGACTAGAAACATTATCTTACTCCCATTGACTTTGGTATATATACAACGGTCAACAATATTTTCTTTAAAACCAAAAGACGTAATAATATTATTGAACTTAAGATACCATTGTCGTGAGGCTTGTTTCAGTCCATATAGTGACATTTTCAATTTGCAAATCTTGTGTTCCTTCCCCCTAATTGAAAAGCCCTCGGGCTGATCCATGTATACTTCTTCCTCTAACTCGCCATTTAGAAAAGCTGTCTTGACATCCATTTGATGTAGCTCTAAGTCATAATGAGCTACCAAAGCTAAGACTATTCTAAGAGAATCCTTTTTCGAGACGGGCGAATAAGTTTCATTGTAGTCAATGCCGTCTTTCTGAGTAAAGCCTTTGGCAACAAGTCTGGCTTTATATCGTTCGATTTTGCCTTTAGAATCACGTTTGATCTTGAAGATCCATTTACATCCAATTTTCTTGGAACCGTGAGGCAAATCAACGAGATCCCAAACTTGATTTTGATCCATTGATCTTATCTCTTCTTTCATAGCATTTACCCAATGTTCTGAGTCTTCACTTTGTACGGCTTTAGTGTAGGAAACCGGATCGTCAATACTTGAATCAATTTCTAGTTCATTAAAGTACACATAATCATCCATTTGATTTTGTTTACGCTCACGTGCGGAGCGTCTCAATTCAATAGGTTGGGTTTGTACTATCTCTTCGTTGACGACATCATTAGTGGGAATTTCCTCATAATCAGGTTGTTGTTCCAAATTGACATTAAGTTGCGGAGCAACATTTGGAACATCTCTTTTCGAAATCAAGGGCACTTGTACAACAATTGGTACAATGTCTTGCTGTGTGACTTCCTGAATGTCAACACTTGGTTGACTTGAGCTCCCACTATTTTCATCATTTTCGATGAATTTAGCATTTCCGGATTCTATAATTCTCGTACTATGGTTAGGACAATAAAAACAGTACCCCTTTGATTTTTCTGGATAACCAATAAAATAACCACTGATGGTTCGGAAATCCAATTTCTTTTCATGTGGATTGTAAATTCTTACTTCCGCTGGACAACCCCAAACGTGTAAATGTCTTAAACTCGGTTTCCTTCCTGTCCACAACTCAAAAGGAGTAGTTTCAACGGACTTGCTAGGAACTCTGTTCAACAAATACATGGCTGTCTTTAGAGCGTACATCCACAAATACTTGGGTACGTTAGCGTGACTTAACATGCTTCTAACCATTTCAATTAAAGTACGATTCCTACGTTCAGCGACACCATTTTGATGTGGTGTGCCTGGCATTGTGTATTGCGCAACAATGCCTCGCTTTTCTAAAAATTTAGCGAATGGACCAGGATTTTGACCCGATTCGTCATACTTTCCATAATACTCACCACCCCGGTCAGATCTAATGATCTTCACTTTACGTTCCAATTGCCTTTCAACCTCAGTGACGAAAATTATCAGAGCGTCAACTGATTGAGATTTTTCATGCAAAAGGTAAATGAATCCGTAACGTGAGTAATCATCGATAAAGGTGATGAAGTATTTTTCTTTACTAAAGGAGGGGACATCAAAAGGACCACAAATATCAGTATGGATAATTTCTAATAATTGCGAACTTCTTGTGGCGCCTTTCTTTGATTGTTTGGTTTGTTTCCCTTTAATACAATCAATGCATGTTCCAAAATCTGTAAAGTCTAAGTTCGGAAGAACCTCGTTCTTTATGAGACGTTGGATTCGGTCTTTGGATATATGACCAAGCCTCTTATGCCACAAGTAAGCCGAATTATCATTTATGTTAGCTCGTTTAATTCCTATGTTAAAATGCGCTGTACATAGAGATTGGACAAAAACATTATCAAGACAAAGCTTGTAAAATCCATCGACTAAAATTCCATTACCAATCACACAATTGTTTTTGCGTATATAACAACAATTTGAACCAAAGTTAACTTTATAACCCAAATTATCAAGTTTGGATACAGAGATTAAGTTCCTACTAAAAGTAGGTACATAAAGTGTATGAAGTAAATCTAAAGTACAGCCAGTGTCAGTAATGAGTCGATACGTTCCAACTCCCATAACTGGTACTTTTTCTTTACTTCCGGTCATCACTGATCTCTCATTTAGACTTGTGGTCCGGATTGAAAGGAATCCCTTTCTTTTCGAACCATTTGCGACGCTTCATGCAATCTTTCTGGAAATGCCCAACTTTCTTGCAAAAGTTGCACCTTTCCTTGCTCGTCTTTTTTAATGTTCCGTTAGAAACTTTCTGAGTTGGAGAATTCTTTTTCTTTCCTTTTCCACCACCTGATTTCTTAACATTGCTTGTGCTAGCGCCATTATGGTTCACAAGGTGGACTGCGGGAGGCTTGTTATCTTTGATTCTTTGCTCCCCTTGAATCAACATTCCAGACAATTCATGAACTGTCCACTTATCTTTAAGTGTGTTGTAGTTCATTTGGAATGGTCCATACTGATCAAAAGGCAAAGAGTTTATTATAAACTGAACCAAAAATGGTTCCTCCACAGTCATCCCGACACCCTTGAGTTTTGAGGCTAAGGATGTCATCTCAAGTATGTGCTGGTGCATAGTAAGACTTCCATCATATTTCATGGTGGTTAGTTTTGACATTAGCGTACTTGCAACACTCTTATCAGCACTTTGAGATTGTGCTTTAACACTTTGTAAAAAGTCTTTGGCACTTTCAGTAGTCGGAAGCGAAATCTTGACATTAGTTGCCACAGTCATCTTAAGAAACATCAATGCCATCCTGTTTTGTTTCTCCCAACCGACCATTAGAGCCCTTTCTTCAGCGCTACTAGTGTTAGTAAGGGCAGCGGGCTTTTCGGTTAAGATGGCATCCTCAAGATCCATTGAGCCAAGTGCAAACATCACATGTTCATGCCATTCTGTAAAGTTGAGACCATTAAAAGTCACAACTGACTGAACCATTGATGCGAAACCGGCACCGGCAGGAGTGAAACCTTTATTTAGGAAAAATTATGAAGAATAATTAGATTTCAAGTGATAATTATAAAATAGATATTTTCATCTTACTGTAATAATTTAGGACAAGAGTGAAACCACAACCAGTTCGGCCAGTTGCCTAAGTTTCGAAATCACAACTAGGAAAGTCAGGGAGATAATAAAGAAAGAGCACTTTAAGAGGCAAGAAGGCTTTAATGTGAGTATAATTAAGAAGGGATATTAGAAGATGTACGTTAATGCTTTGAATCTTCTAATTTAACTTCAATTCAGACATTACTTCAAATTTAGGAGCAATGACGTAAGACAAATCCTAATCACCCTTTGGGGCTAATTAAGATCTACAACCTAATAATATAATATATCTAATATATTATATAAACCTATAATTAGTAATTTTATTTGTTCATATCGTGCCATCTTTGGACATACACGATTTGACAATAACATAAATTACTTGTAACTTTAATGTGCAAATCATAAGAGCCACGTATCTACCTTTGGGAGTATACTTAATGTCTTATGATTTAAGAAGATAGCAATAAAAGAAAAGAAAAAAAAAAAAAAACTACATTACTGAAGCACTTTAATTAGCAATTTCGTTGTTCTATTGTGCTACCTTTGGGAATACACAATTTACAAAAATAACGAAAGTTGCTTGCACTTTTAATGTGTTTAATCATAAGGACGACAGACCTACCTTTGGGAGTATCCTTAATGCCTTATGAATTAACACACAATTCAATTCAATATCTATATGATAATTAAATATCATATAACATATAATAATCATTCAAATTTGCTACGATCGTGGAAGTTAAATTCAGTTTTGAATTATTTTCTAAAAATATTGCTCTGATCTTCAATAGAGATGTAAACCCTAGTTAACATAAATTAACAATTATTTCAAGTCTAACTCTAGCTTCCCCGGAAACTTGCAATTCAATTGGGGATTATCAATTTTACAAGTTCTAATTTTATAGATTAATCTATAATAGTTTAATTATAGAAATTTAATGAAAATTATGAAGTTTCCAAGCAACGCTCTGATACCACATGTAAGTAGAATTACTACATGAACATAAGCACTTTGATCATCTTTAATTATGCATTAGAAAATGCACCGTAAGAGCAAAAGACCATTGAAGGTCCCAAGAACTTGAAACAACATAAGATTACATTAAATATTATAACTAAATTAAATCAAACATAATACATAAGCGTACCTCTAGCATTCATTATGAACAACAAGCAAGTACTTCAACGATGATCGCGAACCTTAGATCCTACGAGGTTGCGCCGGGTCAATTTCTCTCTCTTCCACTGTTTCACTTTTGCTAATGGAGAGCAAAATACTTTAATGGTTGTATGTGAGTTTTATGCAGAGAGAGGATCAGCCAGGACTCTTATTTATACCCAACACTCATTCTTTCCATCAACGATATGAGTGGGGATGAGTGGGTGGTTAATACATAAATAGATACCTAATTCCTGTAACCTTTCTCTAAAAATAATATTTATGAATATGTATTATAAATAGGTTACTCAAACAGGAATTTCATAAATAGGTTCTATAATTAGAATAACTGAATATTCTAACATTTTTTTCAGTTTTTCTCTGTAGCAATTTTTTACTGTCATTATTTTTTTTAGTTTTTCGCGCGAAGCGCGAGTGCGAGATCTAGTAATAGATTCAAGAACTTCGTATTCATCACAATTTATGAATTATTTACTTCTAACTACATTAGTATCCAGAATGACACAAATTAATTTGAAAACGAAAAAACAAACTAGCCTCATTAAAAACAATTAGTTCAACATGAATATTATTTCTAACAGTGTTTCATGACCTGCATGCAAAGGTAATATTAAGACTAAATTCAAACTCCTAACTCTAAAGAATTTTGTTTTGCTACTCTTAACTCTATTGTTAAGACTAGGTTCAAAATAAATGTTAGAGAAATAGAGAAAATTAGATGAATGAGTTAAAATAAAAATAAAATAAAAAGAGAAGGAAGAAGAAGCTTTAATTCTAGCTAGAAGTTAAAAAAAAGATTCCCTTATGTTCATCTAAACAGTTTCTAGAAGTCTTAATTACCATATTTGTAGATAATCAAGGAAGACACCTGGCTCAGCCACATTTATTTCTTCAAATTATATATTATTTATATCTTCTGGTTCTTAGTTGAGATACAGTGATCATTTTAGAACTTTCGAATGTCAACACGTGTCAAAAGCTACGAAAACCCCACAATAATTAAAGACTAATTAACTCGGAGAAGAAAGTTCTCTTAAATTTATGTCTTCTTGTTTTTTGGTCTTAGAAGAACTCTGAACTCTGATTTTTGATTGGAGATTGTTGACTAGGACGCGTTTTTTGTTTTCTCTCTTAATTTCCCCATGTTTTCAATTTTGCATTCTGAGGTTCCTCTCCTCTTGCCTGGAATCCGTATTTATAATTTATTTATGTATATCTATCTGCAATTCTGCGTCGCCTCTCGCGTGCTTTGCATACCGCTGGGATTGACTGCGGATTTAATCCTTATAACTAAACATATTGCAAATCTCTGACCAAGAGCAAATGTTTTATCGACGAAAGTTACAGATCTCGTATTAATCATACGAACATGCTTAACTACGGTGGTTATAAATTGTGTTTTACTGTAGTTACCGTGAACCAGTCGTGTTTTTGTAGTTTTTCGCGCTAAATGCGAGCGTGTTCGTCTAAGTAAAAAATAAAAGAGTGTGAATGCGTGATATTGTTGGAGATATACAGAGAGAAATGTCAACTTTAGCCATAAATATCTCCGCGTGAAGATTACATTATCATTATTTATCAACGCCTTTCTGTTTCCAATGTATTATTATAGGTCAATTTTTATTGAAAAAGGGTTTTCAATAGCACCTTCATTAAGATTCTTTGAGAATCTTTCTTTCACCTTCCTTTTGCATTATCAAATTTATGTAAGGAAGGATAATCATAATCAAATTAAGGAAATTCACTGTAATTGTAGCCTTATCGAAGTTTTACTCGATCTAAAAAAGAAATTGTGGCTCATTTTACACGAAATAAATATTTAAATATGATTCTGTAACTAATGTTTTTTCCTTCTTGATTTAAGAATACATGTTGACCTAGCAATGTTACAAGAAAAACGAAACTCCTGTTCCTTAAGTAGTCACTTGAAAAAAAATTATTTTTTATTTTTTAATAATTGAATTTTATATTATAAGTTGCTCTCCGTTGTCTCTTTGAAATCTAACAGAGAATTAGTAGTAGCGTAATTAATTACGCGTTTTTTAATAAATTTAATTGACAAAACTTATAATCACATTAAAGCATGCTATCAATTGTCCGAGTACATAGAACAATTAAATTCAATTAACTGCTAGAAGCAACTCTCCCCTCCCCTTCACAAAAAAAAAATTAAAAAATATATAAAATAAAATGTTCCGTATTTGCGCAAAAGCGTGGCTAAACCATCATGCCTTATTTCCTGCAATCAACGGTTGAGATTTCATCATGTTCACCTCACGAATCAGGCCTTTTCAACGAGGGAAAGAGCGAGAAGTAAAAAGAAAAGAAAATTCCCACACAAAGAAAGGCGACTTTTCAGCCACGCTTTCTAGTTCCCACTCGAATAAATTTGCGTACTATTACAAAATCAATAAATTATTTAATTAAAAAAAATTTGGAGGCAGTCTCCTCTGCTTTCTCTCCATATAAAAACCAAACCTTACTCAAACAGAGCTCACCACAATTCGACTTCCTCTTCTTTTCTTTCATACGAACAAAAATCCATACATCCAACAAAACAAAAAGCACACAAGCACCTAAGCACACAGCAATGGCAACTGTACCAACCTTGACTCGATTATGCACACTCGGTCGCGGCACCACCGCCACAGTCTCTCTCGCGTCTGACATAGACACAGGTCGCCTCTTTGCGATCAAGTCGGCCGAGCTCTCAATTGCCTCTCCGTTACAACACGAGTACAGAATTCTCTCCAGTCTCAATTCCCCTCACATCATCTCCTGTCACGGCTCATACACATTCAATTCTCACTTTCACCTCCTCCTTGAGTTTGCCCCTGGCGGGTCCCTCTTCGACCGCATCAACAACAACACCGAAGGCCTCTTAGAGGAGCGAGATATAAGATCATATACCAGAGACATCTTGCTTGGTCTCTCCTATTTGCATTCAAACTCCATTTCCCATGGTGATATCAAGAGCCAGAATGTGTTAATTGGATCCGATAGCCGTGCAAAGATTGCCGATTTTGGAACCGCAATGCAAATTGGTGGGATCCAAGATGAGAAGCAGGGTCCTCTATCGGGTACACCGGCTTTCATGGCTCCTGAGGTGGCAAGAGCAGAGGAGCGGGGCCCTGCAGCTGACATATGGGCTCTTGGATGCACAGTAATAGAAATGGTTACAGGGAAACCTCCATGGCATGGAATCATAAAGGATCAGGATGTAATGGCAGCAGTCTATCAAATCGGGTTTTGCTCAGATTCTGTACCTCCAATACCCGACTGGATATCAGAGGAAGGGAAGGATTTCTTAGTGAATTGTTTGAAAAGGGACCCGAACGAGAGGTGGTCGGCCGAGATGTTGCTGAACCATCCCTTTGTGCTTTTATGTGATACGAGATTGAAACGTGTTTCGACATTTTCGCCTCAGAGTGCATTGGATTTCGGTTTGGTCTTTGATGACTCAGAGACAGAGGATGAGGTGGAAGAAGAGGAAACAGGTTCAAGTGCATCAGAAAGGATCCGGGAATTGGCCGGTAACGGATTCGGGTCGAGCGTGTCGGACTGGGATCAAAATGAGGAAGGCTGGATTGAGGTGAGGTGTAGTAATGTTGAGGAAAATGGAGAAGAAGGAAATGAAGAATGTGAGAACAGAGATCATGTTGAGTTCTTAGATTATGGGGATGATAGTGATTTAGTATTGTCTAATTTAGATTTAAATTTTATTGATGTTTTAGAGAGAATCTGTGAAGAG
The DNA here is from genome assembly GCA_964058865.1 of Eleocharis quinqueflora. NCBI lineage: Eukaryota > Viridiplantae > Streptophyta > Magnoliopsida > Poales > Cyperaceae > Eleocharis > Eleocharis quinqueflora. The sequence continues at coordinate 12,474 of CAXKVX010001975.1, read as the reverse complement.
GGGGATTGCTCTTTGCAATCCAATTATGATTTTGAATTTGATGTATGTAAAGTGAATTCAATAAATAAAGCTGTGGATTTCAGTTTTGATCAAATTATAAGTCTGTTCTCTGTTTCTTCCTTTTCAATAAATATGCATCTTTCTTTTATCCTAATAATGTAGAGGAATCCTTCTTTGTTTGCCTTCAAACAGATTTCTTTTTGTTAAGCATAATTAATTAGTACAGCTAATTAGGTATTGAGGATACTGACAATTAAATTATATAGAAGCAACTTTTGCAAATAGACCCTCATAGCATTAGCATGAGATCATGAGAATTAATTAGTTTGCATCTTACAATTATCCAAATCTCACACTCTAAATAATTTCCATTTTCTATTTTTTTTAAATTTGCATTATGAGGCAATATCACTCCTAAATATGTTTTTTTTTTTCTAACAAAAGATTGACCCATAGGAATTAGGTAAAGCTGCTCTTGACCTAATTTTGGGAGAGGATAATAGAGGTCAACCTTTTTGACAAAAAGTATCATTGTACTGTACATTTATTTAATTAAGGGTAGGTCTTAGAACTCAGAAGGTATGCCTTTTGACTCTGGTATCTATTCTCCAACTTTGGTATTTTGTTCAAATATGGATCTATTTGGAATAATTAGACATAGTGTTGATGGGAAGCGGTTCTTCTGCCGCGCAGCAGAAATGAACGATTCAGATTTTTGCATTATAAGTTACGAACGGTTCAGATTTGATTCGGAGATTTGAAATTATAAAGTTTAACTTGCACGAATCTCGATACAAATCAAATATTGAGATTTATTGCACAACACGCACAGTATTTTTACTACGCAACACGCACAGTATTTTATTGCGCGATGGAAGATCTCATTCCGTATTGATGGTGTCCTTTTAGTTATCCTCAAATGCATTTAGATATAACAAAACAAAATTAATTATTATAAATATCAGTTTTAGATGATGGCTGTTATCAGGTCTTATTATTTTTCCACCTGTATTGGGAAATTCGTTTATGACAGCAATTGTATAGAATAATAATATAATAGCAGGTCAAGTCCATCTGGAATGAATGGAAAAGAGAAAGTCGTAGACAACCAGAATTCTAGAGAACAGTCTAACCTCAAAGCTTCTAGATAAATACAGGTTTTTCATGCAATGTATAGATAATTTTGCAGAAGTTTCTCTCAAGAAAAAAGAAATTGTAGAAGTTTCCAAAAATAAAGACAGGTGGAAGATGCTGAGCAATTCATTACCTACCTTTTCACAAAAGAAAGAAGTTTCTGTGAAAATATAATTTATTATAATATTATTTATGTGCTCTATTTAATTATTATTAGTCATGTTTATTTAAGATTTATTAAGAGGTGAACCAAATTTCTTGTACTTAATTTCAAAAATTGCTTCAAAAATTATAAAAGATTCATTTATATTAAATGAAAAATCTCATCTGCTATAATTTTATTTATTGAAGAAAAATCAGAAAAAGAGTTTAAGAGAAATCTTTGAATATCGGTACTAACATTTTCGCTTAACGATATCTGTTCTTCTATACACTAAGTTTATTTCACTTCTTATTTATTATTTTATATGAATTATGTATTATTTTATAGTATAATTTCATAATAAAATAAATTATAATTAAGAATATTAACTCTCAGTTTCTTTTTATTTCTCAGAGAAAAATACAATATTACTCGCAGGAGAAGAAGGATCTAAATAAATAAATAAACGAGCTTTTGAGATTTGACCTAGTATGAATGAAGTATCAACATCAACGGGTTTACATTTGAGGAATATGTTATTGCGTTATACTGCACTGCGCTACATCGAGGTCAACGGTTCAGATCGATCGCTCAAATATAATCGATCGCTAGCGATGATAATCGAAAGGATGCAATCATACGATTTAAATGCTGCACTATGATTATTGATTTAAAGAATTCCTATAAAAATTTTACTGTTATTTTCATTTCTCCTTTTAAAAGCCGAGTGCGGTCTTGGTTTGAAGGAATTGAATTACCATCGTATTTAATTTCACGAAAGTTATTTCTTTATGGAGCTCACTCACTAGTCACTGACCGTTTTATAGAAAAGAAAAAAAAAAGGCGCACTTTGTTGCAGTAAAATCAGAGGTTAAATTCTGAGACGGTATTGAAAATAAGTGTGTCAGGATGAAACAACATAAATAAAATAAGAAAACATGGGATTTTTTATATTGCAGGTATTTGCATATAATTAAGTTGTCAGTGTTGGTGCAATTTAATTAGATAGAATTAAATCAAGATTTTAAATTACACAATTATATTTTTTGAGTAAGATCTAAGTTATTTAAATAGAAAGCGAGAATTTATTTTTCATCTCTAATAACTTCTCGTTTTTTGCCATTCAAGTAAATTTATGAAGTTGATGTAGATGGTTGAAACATAACCTCGGAATCTTTGCTAAGAGTTCTAATGATACACGCGTGCTCTTTTTCTTTCCTTCAACTCACAAATAAAAACTGAGTATTTGTTTTTAATGGGCAAAACAAAGTAGAGCACAAGTGCAACACATGCACACCTAACACACTTATATTTCTTACAGAACCAGCACTTAAGTACTAGTACCAATGTATCTTGGAGAGGTTTCGTAATTAATAACAAATATTATAAAAATATTCGATGTCAATATTATCTCCCAAAATCTTTCCAAAATATGTGAACAACTGTTCAGAACACATATACAAGAGTATGATTTGCACAACAAGACAGAAAAAAATCAGCCCGTGCAGACAGACAAAGAGAAATGGACAACTTTCTCGCTGGTGCCTCTTTGTCTGTGTGGCTTGCAAATTTCTCGCTGGCTCTGTTGTTCCCTGTGTGGCTTGCGTTTTATGACCTTTGCTTGCACCTATGCGTAACGTGCCCCATCCCTCACCGTACGAAATCCTGCGATCTTCGAATATGTGCCAGGTCTGCACTAGGCTTGGTGTTGTGTCGTTCTCCCTTTGGCTCTCTGCGTTCTTGCATGTGTGGCTGTCAAGTCTGCTTTATCCTTTATTTATTCTTATATCAGCTTTGTGCCCATGTTCCTTCCGTGTCTATGTGCTCTGCCTCCTACTTACTTTGGTTGTGTTGCCTGCTTTGCCATCTGGATTGCGCTGACTTTCCCCTTCTTCCGTGCCTACGTGTCATTTCCCCCATGGTGCGTGGCACATGCCGCATAACGCATGATGCATAAGGCATGAAGCATCACGCATGAAGCATAATCCGTGACGCATAGCGCATCACGCATCACACATGACGTATACCGCATGACGCATGACTCATGACGCGTGATGCATGACAGCATGTGGTGCATGATGCATTTCACACGACAACGTCATGCGGCAGCGTCATGCAACAGCGGACGACGTCATGCTGCGGCGTCATGATACGTCATGCAGCAACACCCGCGGCAGCGGCAGCGCGTTGTTGCGTCAGCGTCTGCGTGTTGCTGCGTCATGCGACAACGTCATGCAGCAGCGGAAACGACAGCGTCATGCGGCAGCGGCAGCATCAGCGTCATGCGTCATGCGGAAGCGTCTGCGCGTTGTTGTGTCATGCGACAGCGTCATGCTGCAGCGTCATGCAACAACATCATGCGGCAGCGTCATGCTGCAGCAGACGACATCATGCGGCGGCGTCATGCGGCAGCATCAATGCATTATCAATTTACTGACTTTGAGCTTCGTTATCTTCAGCGTACCCTTGCATGATGCATGTCGCCTAACGCATGATGCATGACACATGTTGTATGACGCGTAACACAGGACGCATGACTTTGCAAGTCACATAACGTTAGAGGAGTAACAATTGACGCATAACGCAAGACACAAAACGCATGATGCATGATGTAAGACGTCAAACGCATGACACATGATGTATAACGGATGGCACATGACGCATGATGCATGGCGCACGACGGACAATACATGGCGTATGACACAAATCACACTGTATAAGAAGAACGACGCATGGCGCACGACGCACGACATACGTCGCATGACTCATGACTCATGTCGCATATCGCATGACACATGACGCATGGCAGCATGTCGCATGATGGACATGAGTCATAACGCATATCGCATATCGCATGAGGCACGAGGTATGGCAGCATGACGCATGATGCATCACACATGTAGCATGACGGATAACACTTGGCGCATGATGCATGAAGAATGTCACATGAGGCATGGCACATGACGCAGAACACAAGACGCATGCCGCATGTTGCATGATGCATGACGCATCACCCATGATGTATGATGCATGGCGTGAGACGCATGACGCATGTTCTTTGTGTCCATATTGTTATTTATCATTATTTATTCGCTATCACTGCTACCACTATACTAAAAAAAATATTTACCAATATAATGTTAATTTTTTAATTAAAGTTTAATATGGAAGTAATTAATATTTATTCTCCTTCTTATTGCATGACAGTTTTACTGGTTAATATGCAGTCGTTTTTTCGTGTACATTATTTTCTTTCGCTGTTGTGCAAGAATATGATTACTAATATTAATCATATAATACGTAGTTCAAACTTTATTTATTTAGTTTGACCTCTTAATTTCGACCCTCATCATTATTTTGTTGACAACTTTAAAAAATCATAAATAAAGAATCATAACACAAAGCTGGAGCCCTCTCACTTTAAAGAAAAAATTTCAAAATAGATAAATATATGGACCGTTATTATTTTGGTTCTACAAATTATTCTTTTCACTTTTTTTATTAGAGACCTCTTTGTATTAGAGAGAAGGTTTTACTTTTCACTTTAAAGAAGTATTTATAATTCCTGTGTATTAGTCTATTATGTAAAGTATAACTCTGATAAATTTGAAAATTTGAGACAATGTTCAATCAGTGTTAAATTTTATTGTGCAAGTCGAAGCATCTATAACATATTTTGTTTTTTTTTTTTGTGTGCAGCTGTGACGTTATTTCTCTTAAAAAAATATGAATGTTTAACAAGCACATTTTAGAAATATCTAGAAAAATATAAAAAATAAAACATACAAGCAGTTATGATGCATCTTACTATCTTAGCATCTAATCGTTATTACTCTTTTTTAAAACAATATATTGCCTATTCTCTTGTAAGTCAACATCCATCATCCGAAAGTTGAAAAAAAAAAACAATTAACAAGTACAAACTATAAAGGTGTGGTCCTCTCCAGTCTCCACTGAAAAAAAGGAAAAAAAAACGAAAAAGGAAAGAATAAAGAGAAAGAGATAAGGGACGGTGGCAGCCGGCGCCGCACAGATTCTCCAATTGAAACTGCCACATACGATCTTTGGGGGGAGAAGGAAGGAAGGAAGGTAGGATAAGGGACGGTGGTGAGCGACGCATTAATTGCGTACGATTGCATATTTAATTATTTATTATTTATTTATTTATTTATTTATTTATTTATACTTGTTTTCTTTTCTTTGGTGGCACGGCGACGGTGGCAGCCATTAATCCACCAATCATGATTCATGAATCATGAACCATTCAATTCAATCAAGGAATGAATTGAAGTGCGCATGTTATTGTTATTCATTTATTTATGTTATTTGACTTGAGATTCAGATTTAGAAAGAGCGCGCCACACACTGGAAAGTGAAAACCGACGGCGCTTTGCGCATTAATGATGCAGTTGACCTAAACTTACTTACAGTAAGTATCACTGTATTAGTTTATATTAGAGCTGCTAATGGAAATGTTTCAGTTCATGTTCAGTCTAACTCGTTGATGAGTAGTTGAAATTCATGATCAAATCAAGTTCATAAGTATTTATTAATATTCAGTCCAATAGTTCATGTCTAGTTCATCTTATAACCGAATAATGTTTACTATTTGTCCATAAGCTAACCATGCGGACATGATTCAGGACACTACAGTGCACAATCCTCTTTAAATTGAAACTCTTTCATCACTGTATTGAATAACTTAGATTTCTTTATGCGAATAATTTAGTTCTCTCTATGTGAAAAAAAGAGTTAGAACTTGGTTGATCTAATGAAATGTTTGAACATATTTTCATTTAATCTCACATTGAGACCGCAATTAGTCTACAATTTGTCCACAATTAGTCCAATTTAGTTTTATTAATTGAACTTGAACTGAATTTCAACTAAGACCAAGAAATAGTCCATAAATGTCCAATAGTGTCTAATTCATTTTGTCCATGAACCGTCTTGTTCATTAGCAACACTTTATATAGTAATATCTTCTCTTTTGACCTGGTTGTATTGTATTAATTAATAAATATATGTATGTATGTATGTATGTATGTATGTATGTATGTATGTATGTATGTATGTATGTATGTATGTATGTATGTGCATCCATCACTCTCTTGGTATTTGGTAGCTGTGGTACCGCTTCTCCATTCGCAGCTTAAGTTCAAAGATAATTTTGATGGATAATGTTTCGTACATACCACATTTGATATCAACTATCGATATCGATTTTTTATGCATTTTTAGTTGAGTTATCATGTACATTATTTGAGTTATTATGCATGTTATATCATATCTATTTAGTACAAAAAATAACATGTATAACTATTTCATTACAAATAACATACATAATAACTCAAATAATGTGCACAATAAATCAACTAAAGGTTCATAATAAAATCGATATCAATAATTGATATCAAATATGATATCTATCGTATCAGCTCTCTTATTAATTAGCACGCAACAGCAGCCGTCAATACAAGTTCATGTATGTAAAATCGACGGTTCATATCTCGACACCTCTTGTGGCTTTACTTATCACAAAGCATCAACGCCAAAACAAAAAAGAAACAAAAAAATGTGATCTAGTCATCTAGATTACCTCTTTACCTTTCGGTTTTTGACCTTTTTTTTGGCACGCTTCCCACTAAAAATAAACAGCGAAAACAGATTTGAAAAAACTTACATGATAGAATTGAATTTAAAGAATTTAAAAAATAAAATTATTATATATTATTATGAAATACAATACAATGTGATTGATATATTTGAATACATTGAATATTTCGGATAAGTATGCAAATTTTTCCCATGTAGATATTATTAACAACACTCACTACTCTTTAGCTTAAATGATTTATTATTCACTTTAACAATTTTACATGCAATTTATTTTTATAATATTTAGTCATGAAATGTAAAACAATATTATTAATTTCGGATTCTATGTTCTCATACTGTATAGTTACTGATACATTTGTTACATAGTTTTGGTTAGTTGAATAGATTTCTATTTACATTTTCATGATTAAAAAGTATCATGGGATGATCATTCATTATATAATTTCAAAATTAATTATGCTATCAGTTATTTCATTTATTATTCTACGTAAAGATATGTATTAATTTTAAAAATATAGAAGAGCTTTAGTTTAATTACAAAATATTTATATCCTGACTCTCATCCTCCAGATTCATTCCCCTAACTGTTTTATTAGTTAAAGCAACAAAAAAATAATGGTTTTCCGATCCTAAAATTGAAACAACAAAACACACACACACACACACATCATTATTCATGTCTCATGTGAAAAATCATGTGCCCAATTTATGCCTCACACACAACTCTCTTGCAAATTAGGTGTTTATATTGAGCAAGGCTAAAATAATATGCATAATAACCTCATTTCGTACTATGCATATATGTATAACTCAATAAATTGAGATTTAATTTACTCAATAAATTATTCATATCAAAATATTGTAGGAAATAAAATTTTGTGATTTGTAGAGCTATCTTGCTATTTTTTTAAATATTTTTTAAAAATAGTTCATATTTAATACTACAAAAGTGTCATTTCTGAGCTGTTATTAAAAATATTTAAAAGATAGAAAGAAAATTCTAAAAATCATGAAATTTAATTTCATACAAGATTTTGATATGAAGAATTTATTGAGCAAATTAAATATACATAATCGCATAGTATGAAATATGATGTACTATGCATATTATTTTAGCATTGCTCGTTTATATTTCTATGATTCAAATGTTTATATTGTTGTAATAGATGTTTATATTATTAACTAATACATGTACCGGTAATGATAAAAATGAATGATAAATAATATTTTGTTTATAAACATATGATAATACTTATAAATGAAAATTAAAGACTAAAAGTTAGTAAAAAAAAAGATTAACAAGAATGGCATTGGCTTATAATATGTGGAAGTTCAGATAAAATGATATTACTACATGATGTAATAGTGTAAACTTCAAATATACTATAAACATATGCTACAATGATACAAACACCTAGTTTAAACATGTGCTACAATGATACAAACACCGAGTTGGAATATATAAACACTCGTTTGAAATAAATAAACACTCAAAATTAACACTCAAATAAGTGCCAATTAGACTTTTAATCAAGTGTTAAAATATTGGAGAGGATTCACAAGTGATTAGAGCTTGGAACAAGCTTCAAATTGGTGTTTTTGTCACATCTGTCATGATGCTGAAAGCTAGTGATATGACGGGTCGCTAGAAGAAAAGCTAAAACTATGAAGGAAAAAAAGACTTAGGCACCAGTTGTGACAATGGATGTGGCCAACGACATGTCGCTCAACCCACTCGTCACGATGCGGAAAGCCAGCGACATGACGAACCTCGCTAAAACAGTTGTTGATCTTGTGAGACAAGGTCAAACCTTACAACCTATGCATTCTCCGACCCGTCACGATGGTTCCTGTCAACGACATAATGGGTCGGAGCACCACAATATGTTTGGAGTTGTTCTTCTATATATCTTGAGGCGTAATTTTGAGAAACAATTAAGAAAATCATGTACAAGCATTCAAGCAATCTGAAAAGGCTAAAACCGCATTCTCCAAGCATCGAAGAGCTCAACAAGTGATTAAAGATAGTTTTGAGTGATTCTAGAATAGCTAAATTTCTCATTTTGAGTTGTTGGTCGTGTGTGATTTTAGTGTGAGATTTGTGTGCGATCTCATTTGTTTTGATTTGATTTGTGGAGTATCTTGATTCGTGAAAGATATTCATTCTTATACACTATTGCTGCTAGTAAAATCTGCCCCGGAGGTGGTACCGGATGGTTCCGTGAATGTAGGTAAGCTCAACCGTTGAACCACGTTATTTGTTGTGTTCAATTTCCCTAACCCTTGCTCTCTTTATTTTCTTGTTAGTTTTGAGCTAGTGTTACATCATTGTTGCATTCAGAATTGCTAAGAGAAAATCTTAATTATTGAATTCAATTGTTCGCTTTCGCATTTGTACTCGAGTTGAATTGATAATTTTCATTTTTCTTAAAGACCTTGCATTTACAGAATTATTGTGCGTGGGACACATAATTGATTGTGTTGATTTCTGCGTGAAAAGCGGAAAATGACATGTGGCGGAATCAGACACCTTTATCTTGCTTCTACATAATGCGGTGTTACATAATTCGAGTAAAGCTAGAAGCATCAAGATTTTTCGTGCTCTTAACTTAAAAATATCATTTGACACCTCTAAATATTGATTTATAATGCTTAATAATTTTTTATATCAAAATCTAGTATAAAACAAAAAAAATTATTTTTAGAGTATTTTTAATTATTTGCTTTGATTTTTTGAAAATGACATAGTTTTATATATAAACAATGATTATTTTATTATTATTTTGAAGTCACTTGAAAAAATTTAAAATAGGTACTTAAAAAAACTCTAAAAATAGAATTTTTGTTCTCTACTGAATTTTGATATATATTGAGAATGATAAATTAAAATTTAAAGATGTCTAATACAATTTTAAGTTAAAATCACGAAAAACATTAGTGTTTCTAGAAACACCGTAACTTTACTCACATAATTATAATAATTTTGTTGCATAAAGTAATATAAAAATAGTTGATAATAAAACCGTTGACTGGAATGTGGTGTCAAAGCACATATAGTCAATGGTGTGTCGCTAATGTTGTGAGTTTGAACTTCAAAGATAAAGATAAAAATAAAAACTATTTTGACACCTTAAAAATGTGAGTTTAATAAAGAGGACTTTAATTAAAAAATATTAAAACTGTTAACTTGAATGTAGTAACCGTAAAATTTATATATCAACTAAAAAAAAAAGTAAAGATATAATAGATGAAAATATCAGGATCTATTTTTACTATTAAAAATAAAGCAACAACCAACTAGGTGCCATTTTAAAAAATTCACAATTCACAAAATATTACAAATTGTTGTTGCCTAATATATTATTGAATTTATGAACACTTTCCTGATAAAAATATGAGAGAATTAATCCACTTTCTATAGTCCCAAATACAACAATTTTCCAAAGAAAATAAACCCATTATCCATAGTCAATAAATAGGGATATAATTATATAAATACCAACCAGACCTACATTTTGTTGATAAGGCTTGTTGACCTACTCCCATTGGGAAATGAGAATAATACAAGTCAACCTTCTAAACTAAAAGCATCAACTATTTGTCAAGGTTAGTTGCTATTGTTGCAATGCTAAATAACAAACAAATAACCATAGTCAATATCTTCTTTTTATGTTCTTACTTTTCAACTATTTTGACAAATGTTTTATGCAAAAATACAAAAATTAGGCCATGTTAAATTGTTATTTTTTGGTCAACATATGTCAAGTTGGGTATTTTTTTTATATGTTTTTGGGGTGGGTCAACCATCCCCTCTCTTAGAAAAAAAATTGCAATTTAAAGAGCTTAATTTCTTTTACATTTAAATAAATTATCTCTCCGTCTTGTTTTTTCTTTTCGTTTATGCTGAATAGAGAATTACACCAATTCTTTTTATTTTTTTAATTAACAAAAGTGCTAGTGGAGGCCGTTTTAAATTATGCTGATTATTCAAATTGCTGGGGGTTTATTTCTGATATATATTACTATCAATTTGGAGTTGTGGTAAAATTGTTTTGAAACTCATTTTTTTTTTCCTTGTGCAATGAGTTTGTTTTGTATTTATCCAAAAAGAGAGGAAGAATATTCACGTAGGTTTAATTAGGGTTGTAATGAACATGGCAGTTTATGAACAAAATGAGCTGAACATTATTGAATATTTATGAAATGAAGTATTTTTTATATTGGTTGAAGTTCAGTCCAAATTAAATCGATAAAATTAAATTGGATTAATTGTGGACAAATGATGGACAAATTGTGGACTAATTGCGATATCAATGTGAAATTAAATGAAAATATGTTCAAACATTCCAATAAATCAACCAAGTTCAAACTCTCTGTTTTACAGATAGAGAAACTAAGTTATTCGCACAAAAAAACTTAAGTTATTCAATACAATAATAAATAACTTTCATTTAAAGAGGACTATGCACTGTGATGTCCAAAATCAGACCCACATGATTAGCTTATGAACAAATAGTGGACATTATTTGATTATAAGATTAACTGGACATTAATAGATAATTATAGACTTGATTTAGTCATGAACTTCAATTCCTCATCAGCAAACGAAACCAGGGGCGGATCCATAAAAATCAGGGTGGTTCAACATTTCGATTTTTTTCGTTGATTCAAAAATCATGAATATTTTAAAAAATAAAATTATAAGTCTATTTTGCAGAATTATTTTCTAATTACATGGTCAATTTTGAATTTTTTTTCCAGAGTGGGTCAGCTGACCCACCCTGAACCTTAGTAGCTCCGTCCCTGTACTAAACTGAACATGAACTGAAAGTCTGAAATCCATCCATTAACAAGGCCCTACCCTAGGTTTAATAAAGTGCGCAAGTGATGCCATAACATTTAAGTATAAAACGGTTGTGAATTGGAATCTTTTTCAATGGGACTAAGTATCTAAGTACCTAATATATATGCAAACTATATTTGACTAAATTTTGGATTCCTACTCCTTTCTTAAGAAACTCATAACAAGATAAAATATCTTTGGATAAGGCTCATTAATTGAACTAACCCCCACTATGAAATATTAAAATATTATTACATATTTTAATTTATACGGAGTCAACTTTGGCAAAGTATAGTATAAACATTTTTCAAAATTTTATTTTCTTTTTTTTGTTACAAAATATGTTGGGAGTGAATTAATGGTTCCGGATCTATTATTATTTTGAGAAAAAGAGGGATTTTTTCATATTTGAATTGTCGAATTAAAAAAAAAGTGATTGGTAGGTTCGGCGTCGATTGAATGGTAGGAGATTTGTTTATAAATAAATCTGATTCGTTCATTTAAATTCAACGGTTAAAATGTAAAAAAAATGGGTTCTTTTTTTTGTGAAAAGTAGGTGATATACCAGTCCGTTAATTTATATGGTATTCATGATTAAAAGAAATCTAAATATAAGCCAAAATTCAGTTCCTTTGTTCTCACAGTTTCTGCACCATCTTTACATTAAATTAATCCCCCAAAAAAAAAAAATCAGAAATTAGCAATATTATCCATTCAACATGGGCGAAATCAGAAC